>CANTFL010000985.1:0-18142 GCA_947650285.1 Hyaloperonospora brassicae | reverse complement strand
CGAGATGGTGAACAGAATCATCTGGACGAGGTATTTCCTCCTCTACCACATCCTTTGGTGGATGCTCACGGTGATCAACGCTTCCTAGTGGAGCGTATCTTGAACCACCGTGACGATTCAGGATCAAGGACGAGCTACCTCGTCCAGTGGGGGGGGTATCCACCCTCTTGGAACAGCTGGGAGCCCCGCTCTCAGCTGTTGATGGACGTTGAAGGTCTCGTCCTCCAGTATGACGAGACTCATCCGATTGGTCCGAGGGCCGATCGGTAAACACGCGCCCTAGGCGCTTGTAGACGGATTGCAAGTTTGCAATCGCGTCACGCATCTCAGCCGAGATGTGTGCCCTTCCCCAGGTCGAATCTACGGAATGCACGTCCCACTGCACACGTTGCGAGCTGTCAGCACAACTCGCACAAGGGTCTCCCCAAGTAAGGCATGGAATGCCGGCCTCACTTGATAAACGATGCAACCGGTACCTAGCACCGGTTGGCGTTCGCTTTTCGAACCTGAGGCGTGTCGCCTCAAGCTTCACGAGCCGCCCTTCTCGTCTAAAATTCTATACGTTCAGACGAACGCGTTCCACGCTGCCAAAAACAAGTTTTTGTCACGCCTTTGGTTGACGTTATACCATCGATGTCTAAGAAAGACATCGAAATAAAAATCCTCTTTAGCGCGAAAGTTGCTCGCGCTGGATTTCAAGCCATGAAGCTCGGTCGCATCGAATAAAGGTATTTGATGGTTTTGGTTTATCTCGTGAGACAAGCTATTTATGAGACGCTCGGGCAGACGCCACGGCTTCGGCTCATCACGCTTCGAAGTGATACCTCTGTCGGTACCACGGGTCCCAGAATGACGATGGCTTGCACCATCGTCATCACGCTCGTGCGAAGAGGCACGAGCCGGCGGTGGTAAGGAGTAATACTCCTCACCACTATTATCACCTTCAACAACACTGGCCAATAGACTGTGTTGCAACTCACGAGTCCGTTCGTTCGGCAGTGGCCTTGGCGAATACTGAGGCGTCGTCGGTATTCGAGACGCCTCTGGAACATTGCCCGAGTCAGACACATCTGACTCGCCAGAGTAGATGAACTCAATGTCGGGGTCATCATGCGCACGCGGTGTCGCATCGCATGCACCTGTAGCACCTCTTGATGCAGGCGGAGAACGAGCAGCAGACGACGAATCGTCTGCCGCAGAAGCAGGCACAGGCACAGACTCTGTGTGTCTTGCGTCACCCCGCATAGACATGTTAACTATGCGAGGTCAGGTCAAGTTATGAACGAAACTGACCTAACAAGTGCTCCCTGTCCCAATGATGACCAACGGGTGGCCACCATATTCTCGATAGTCACACAGTGACTATGAGTTAAGGGGAGTGATGTAACGGGGCAGCCCGTTACCTGGAATTGTCACTTTAAAGAAACAATGACAATAAAGAATATTAAGTTGAATATTCTTTAAACAATATCACCGATAGTGGTGATATTGGTGAAGCGACCAAAGGGTCTGCTCATTGGTTGATATCTTGACGATATCAACTCACCAATCGCCGCAGGACGCGCGCAACGAGTGGTAACGAGACGTCACCATACACTCAGTTAAATTAACATAATTAAGTCAGGTTAAACAGAGAGACAGTAACAAAAGACTTATTCATATTAATACAACAGTTTTACTTTTACCTTATCTACGCTTCCTCATTTGCCTCGTGGATGTCTGTCGGGGGCACCAAAACTTTTGCGTTAAGTTCACGCAAGAAAGTGCCCCGTTACACGCACTACCGACGGCAGAGCCATGCACAGCGCTGCAATTCCCCCGAGTGGGAGGCACGGTGCGCACTTGCCGGGGTCTCCCACACAGATAATCTCCGAGAATCCGGGGTCGGATGGAGGAGGAGGTGAGTTCCCATTCATGCATTCCGGTGCCGGTCGGGACGGGCACGGACCAGGGGCCGGGTATCGTACCTAAGGTGGCAGCCGGACGACTTTTTTACGCGGCTGCGGCCAGCGGACTCGTCGAGCGCCACGGCTCCGACGATATCAACCACTCGGAACTCGGCGGTTTTAGCCGTCCGGGAATCGACGGATCTCGCCGACCGGACTTCGGCGATAATCGCCGACCTAACGCCACCGATGTAACCAGCCCGGGCCCGACCGCTATTCACCCAATTGGTCCCGACCGCTATTCACCCAATTGGTCCCGACGACTTGAAAAGCTAGTGCTCAAACGAATTCGACCGCCCGGGTACCGCCATGTACCCATGGTGGGACCGGCCCGTGCGACTTATCCGGCTCCACAGCCATAGGGTCGGGTGTGTCTCAGGACCGCAGGGAGGCACTGATTTGCACAGCAACCAAGACGTGGTGTAGAAGGCGGACGATGATCTGCGTCCGATAGCACAGATTGAAGAAGAGGCCCTGGAAGCATGAATGATGGGGCATCATACCCCAGTTCCCGCCCGGCTTTTTGGTATGCACGCACCCGCGGGCTACGCGGGTTGTGATGCTTGATTTTTTTAAATCGTACCTGGAAAGGAAGGTGATTGCGATTGCCCTTCCTACGTGCGCATGCCTCATTACATCGCGGGGAAGACGTTGCTACTCCAGCTCTGGGGGCGCAGAGAAGAGGAGACGGATTCCGATGTCATGAGTCGGGAACTGGTCAAGGTTTCCAAGCGGACCAGTTTCGACGCCGACACGAGACGCCTTATTTTCATTAGGTCGGATCAGGCGGCAGCTGCGAGCTGGCATGCCAAGACAATTCTGTTTCGCGGTAAGCGATTCAGCTGTTGTGTCTGGCTAATTTGGATAAAGACGACATTACTGCTCCATTGCTGTCAGCTACGTGTGGTATAGTAGTTAGTTGACTCTGTAGTATAACATCCTCGACGTACAAGCACAACAATCGCCGAGCTTTGTCGGCGATACAGGCTGGTACGCTTGGATGAACTCCTACGCGGTCCGCCCCTTCGGGTTCATCGGTGGCTTACGCCTAACATATTTCTTATGACCAATCGTTCAAAAGCCTGTCTGAGCTCAGCAGCTTCTAAACCCCTCTCTTCCTGTTGCTTCACACCAACGGGTGGAAGCCGACGCAGTACGCGCTTTTACAGGTCACCGGGCGCAGTATGCGCCCGAATAGAAGAATTCGGTGTCCTTCGTTAAAGAACCACCGGCTCGTCACTCGAAGAGTCTTTGGACAGTGCCGTCTATTGGGTCACTGGCTCGCCGTTCGCGATACTTAAAGCGGTACCGTCTATTGGGTCACTGACTCGCCGTGCGGCGAGACCCCAAAGTGATGTCGTATATTGGGTCACCGGCTCGTCGTGCGACAAGACTGATCTTTCGGTGGTAGCGAGCGTTACCCAGCCCGGTCCTTCCTAAACTCTTGGCGCTGCCAGTCGATACCTCTACATGCTATGCCTCTCGAGGTTCGACGGTAGGCACAATATAGCCCACGCAGGGACTGTGGGTGTACGCGTGTCTTGGACTTAAAAAATTCTGCACTGTATTGATTATCTCCTATTCTCTTCCTGATATCAAAAGGACTCTTGTGTGGCTCTCCGTAGTTCCCCCCATCATCCTAAAATGATACCTAGTGTAATGAACCGTCCATGCCCGCTCTATCTTCAAACCTTCTCTCGTCGAACCTTGACTTGATCGAGTATTCTCTCGTCGAGACTTGACCCGTCGAGTCTTGAATTATGTAATCTTGACTCGTCAATTCTTCCCTCTTTGAGTCTTCACTCGTCGAGGCTTGACTTGTTGACCCTTGACCCGTCGAGTCTTGAATTTTATAATCTTGACTCGTCGATTCTTCCCTCTTTTAGTCTTCACTCTTTTCGTCTTCTCTCATCGAGGCTTGGCTCGTCGATTTTTGATCCGCCAACTTCGACGCGCTCCGGCCTCTCTCGTCGGGTTAGCAATTTTTATAATTAATTCGAAAGTAGGGAATAACACGTTCTAAAATTCCCTGCATCGCACTAAGGTTGCCGACAGTTGAGTCGCCTACACCTGGGTCACTGACCTTCAGTTTGCCGATCTCGAATTTGCTGACCTCGAATTAGCCTACTTTCTGTATTTCCACTTGCATAGATTGCTCGAAAGTAAATTTGTCTAAATCTCATACATCATCCAGTCGGCACCAATTGCACTATCAATCCAACGTTTTAGTCAATTTAGTGGTGGCAAGCATGGTTTAAGCTATTTTGGAGTCCAGTGTGTCATGTGCGGTGACATCCGTGACTCGTGGGTGCTCATATGGCTTGGAGGTGTATGATTCGAATTTTTTCGTAGCGACTTTCGACACGGTGTCATGTCCCGAGCAACTCTAGCTGTTTTGCACATCGCGACATCCAACACGGAGACATATATCCACCATTTTCGGCACTTCCAACGTGTTCCTGTTTTATCTGCTACACTCCTAGTCATTCAAGTGCCAAGTGCGGCGGATCTAAGGCACTTTATAGTTCAGCATCGTCGCGAGTTTATAGGTGTGCCAATTGCTCCTCCTCATGCAGTGTGTTAACTTTCAACCACTTGGACGTTGCCGGTCGCCTGCAGCATGTCTATGAACTGGCAGACATTTTGGTGGCGACCACGGCAAAATTGAAGGCGGATCGTAACAAGGCCCCTCTGCTGAGTAAGGTCTCGTAGGCGACTCTTCGTGCTGATCAATCGGACGATTCTACCGCGTCTCCTCTCGCTGGAGGCCAGGCCACTCGTGGCGGCGCTACTCGCGGCAGTGGTCCGTCGACAAACGAGTAATTTGATCCTGGCGCGAACAAGAAGAAGCGTTATGTTCATCCCCCGGTGGCGCCGTCTAGCCCAGCGACGGGATCTGATGTGAAAACACCCAAGCAATCGCAGTCCAACAAGATTGAAGGTCCAAAAACTTCACCTCCCGAAGTCGACGGCTACTGCCCAGGACGTCTCTACGACCCCGTCCCAGAAAATAAGAACCCACCTCACCAGACTTAGTCTACGGTTCGTCCCAAGTGCATTATGATAACGGCCCAATCTGCTCCACCTCCCTCCGCTCCTTCAAAGGCGAACAATTAGCGCACGAATGCGATTCGTGAACAAGATCAAATACTGCGTGTAGATCATGAGATCTCTGCCGCAGCTCCAACTTCTGCCCAAGGGGTCGAATCGTCGCTTCTTACAAAGGCATTGAAGAAGACGGCGCATGAGTTGGCTTGATTACAAGTAGCGGCCGCACAATAATAGATCGAGGAATTTACTTGCTCAGCCGTAGAGAATCAGCGGGCGGCACAAACCAAAAAATCATGCTTCTTCGAGGCTCATGCTCAGATACTCGAAGTGGATATTGCTACTGAGACACATGGTAATGTATACCCTACTTTTCTTGACAAAGACAGTGTGTAACTGATGAGATTGGAGTGCGAAAACCGTACCACGGGTGCGGCGGCAAATTGATCGACCAAGGATGCAAAGAACGCAGTAAAAAAAATGAAAACTCTGACACGCCAGCTGGCAAAGATTACACCGAAACAGAAGCCCGTGACCGAACTCAAGGTTCCGCGAGATAAGATAGCGCCTCACGAGTTGCTAGCTGAACTGGCGGAAAGGAGGAAAAACGGAGTCGTTCCATGATCCACCGCTTGTTGACTTCTTATATTCACCGAAACGGGGTACAACAAGTTGGTCGCCAGAGCAACCACCTATAAAGTACAATCCGCGGCGAGGCCTCGTTATCCGGGTCCGTCGGACCTACCACCGACGGTCTACCAGGAATAGGAAGGGCAGCAGTCACAGGATCGCTATGCTACGATGGCGCAAAAACGGTATCGTTGGGAACACTATTTGCCTGAAGAAACTGGATGGAGGAGCTGTAAATCCGCCTCCCTGCACCGCTAGTGTACCTATTCCAGAGGGCTTAGCCAAGGCAATCGAAGAAGATCCTAAGGCTTCGTCCGGCGTTATAAAACCCGAAACGGTTGCCTCTAGTTTGGAAATACGTCCTGACGCGCTGGAGAAGATTGCCTAGTTTGAAAGACGAAGATACAGGTCCGACTAGACTCTTGAAGGGATCAAGACGTTCGATTGCGAGATGAAAGGAACGTGCAAATCCCAGAACGACTAGAGCAAGTCATTATCGTTGATCCTAAAAAAGGTTTCTAAGAGTTGGTACCGACAGTTGCCGAAGAAATTGCATCGAACATGGAATTTGCTCAGCAAGGCGTTTTTAAAGTACTACTGTTCCCAGTACGATGAATCGGCAAGGTCCAGATATTAATCGGCAAAACGTCAGGAATACGAACATGTGTGCGACTCCCTCGTCCGCCTGATTGGATATGCACGAACAGCACTTATTGACTACGGGAAGGGTGGAGTTAAGTCGGAAGATCACGTGTATCTAATCTTGCCTAATTTGGGGAGACTATGACTTTATGGGTTTCATTTACCCGCAACGGCTGGGGTATATACATCGAGTGGAGCAGATCATTAGTCATCGACTGCTGGGTAAAAAGCGCAAGAAGCAACTGGATATTAATAGAAGCAGTCGTCTGTCCGATCCTCAACGATACGAGTCCAGAATCAATCTCCGCAGAGACAGTCGGAATGACAGTACTCGTCGACCGGAGAGCCGACGGGATGACAGTATATATGATCACTGATTCAAACACCTAAAAACACGTAATGATCAGCGATTCAATCACCAAGTTGGACGTGGCGAACACCGACTCGTCAGCAGGAACATACAACCTCGGAGCGAAGGACGGACTGGGCGATACGGGTACGATAATATTCGCCTTATCACCCTTGCAACGGCGATTACGGACGATTTACGGGATGCAGTTAAAGAAATAAGACTTCTTCAACACACCGATTTGAAAGATGAAGGAAGCGACTACGGATAATCAAACGACTACGAATCGGAAACTGACACCGATTACATGGAGGTATGCAGAGAAGTGAATAGGGTCACGTTACCTACAAAACGCGGAGAACAATACGATCTGGCCCCAACTCTATGATTCGGGCGTAGGTACCAGCTGATCTTAGCGGACGGTCCTATCAACGTGACCAAGTAAACTAGCGTCATCGACAAGACCACTCGAGATAACGCCGACCATGAGGTCCCTGTGGTGCAGCAGGCCACGACGCTCATTTTTGCAGACGCCGTTGCAAGTTCTGCAAACAAGTGCATGCGCACGAACTCTAATGCTTAAGATCTGAATGAGTACGTAAGAGCAGATTGACGTACAAGGAATTGGGAAGTCAAAGGTAGCAACGTTTTCAAGAGTTATAGTTGAGATAATCCTTGGATGGAAGCTGATCTATGAATTTGATGTATGGATCATGCCACATCACGCGGGGGTGGATTTAATCCTCGGAGCATATATCATGATACCGGCTGGTGTCCGTCTAGATATTTTCAATGCAACGGCTAAGTTACCCGATGAACTAATTGTACCACTGCTCAAGTATGCAAAAGAGGTCGATGAACAGGAGTGGGGAGAGAGTTCACAGGGGGACTCGGAAATAACATGAGCGTCTATCAACGAATATATGAGGTGTTCCAGCTGCAGCGTCAACTATCGCATTGATTCACGCACGAACTGTGGGTACGTCGATCAACCGCACTACTACCCACATTCATTTACGACAGGAAAGGAAAAGCGACGACGGTCAGATTAAACAGTCTTGCGCCACGAGTAAAAACATGTCCGGCACATTTACCGATCGTCGTGTGGATGCCACACGTCACGCTCCCACGAGATGAGGTATATGTACGCGTCACTCGTCGAAGTACAGAGATTGGCAAGTGCTAGCGTACGAACATGTCTTAGACAAAGCATTGTTGCAGAAAAAGAAGAGTTTGTATGAGAAATGGTTACCCCAACAACCGCCGGCTATGGAACGGCCAATTGACCCACTACCGCCTGCCATCAATTGTCGAGATAAAGCGACTATGATTACGCCACGTCCGATAAATAAAGACGAGCGTAACTTGAATAGTGAAGACAGTGTAAAAAGACGACAAGCTCAAGGTATCTCCATGAAGCTGACGGGTAGTGAATCGAACAGGGGTGATAGTTAGCTTGCTGATCTCCATTCAAAACCTGTCACGCACGTCAAGAATGACGACTAAAGTATTAGCAGGACATCGAGACACTCCGTTGCGGTCACGACAATTTGCAATGAGTTAGACATTGACTCTTCAATGCTTAAGGAGTCACTCCACCTGTCAGATGATATGTCAGGAAAGTATGGTACAAGACGAGGTAGAGTTGGTGATTAATCTGGATCATATACATTGTCACGTAGAAGAGAGAGCAACTCCAACGATGAACTTGACAAACAGTTCTTGTGCGCATGATACGATTTGAACGTGAACTCGCTAGAGGAGAAGTCATCGACTGCGCCATTGGAGCGAACTACTTTTAGGCGTAAACCCAGCGAAGACACCATAATGGATCATGCCCGATAGCTCTCCTTTCTACCGGATCTCACTGAACTTACACCAACAAAGTTGGACTATGGCGCAAAAAATGTTGTCTCATCGACTCATGATGAGATACAGCAAGCCAAGTTGATTGCAGGATCGACGATATATGAGCAGATAATGATTTCGAGTGAAAATACGCTACCACCTCCAGCGTACGGAGTAGTTTGCGATATCGACGTAAGCGATCATGATTCTATTCATCAGCGGGCTCGACGTGTACCGCTCCGACAACTGACAAGCTGTACGAATTACTGAAGGGGATCCTGACGGCAGGGCTCAATATGTTCTCAAAGAGTCCGTAAGTATCACCGATTTAAATTTTTTCAAAGATGAATGGTGTGGACACACGTTTGTGTATTGACTACAAGATGGTCAATGCTGTGACAGTGGTTATATCATATATGCAATTCCTCTGGTGGAAATCTGCTTACGGGACTGGAAGGCTATCAATAATTTGTTGCTTTCTTGACGATGCCAGTGGGTTCTGGGCGATAATGATGACAGAGAGAGCGCGACACATTTCGGATTTCGTGTGCTCTTTGGGGCACTTTGAATGGTTGCGGATGCCATTCGGATCAAAGAACGCTCCGATGATCTATCAGCGACTAATTGATGATGCCTTGTGGGGATACGTGTAACCTAAAGGAGGTTGGAATAAGCTCCAGAGAAGTTAAGAACTGTCGAGAGCGAAGTAGCGAACAGATAAACGATGTACTTATCAGGGTCAACATCGAGCTTCCGACCCATAGACCCCGTCACTAAGTGTGAAGCGGATTGCTGCATCAACAAGGACCCCGATGCAGTACAACGAATGTTTACGGCCCGGAGAACAACATGCTCTTAACAGTTGAGCCCGACAAATCGACACTTGCACCGTTGTTTAAGCGCCGATCTTTTGTCGATAATATTTGTTTTGGTGGGCGAAGTTTCGATGACTTCCTAGCAACACTTATTCAGCTTTTAGAAAGATTGACTGAGTGTCGAATAAGCGTGATTTTTACCAATATCATCTTTGTTTAACGGCGAGTTGACCTCCTCTCCCACAAGGCGAACGCTCAAGGAATCGCACTGACCGAGAGGAGTTAGAAGCTACTGCTGAGATTCCCTTTCCGGCGTCTAAGAAAGAATTACAGGCATTCTAAGGACCTCTCAACTACTACAGTCGCTTCATTAAAAATATGGCTATCTATGGGGCGGTCCTCTACCATCTGAAGAAGGACGATTTCCTGGATCCACCCGCTCTGGCGATAGCTCGTAAATCGTTTGATCTTCTTAAACAATCGATATTCAAAGCGCCCATACTCCTTCATTTTGATCAGGATCTGGATGTTTACGTGATGATCTTTGCAAACGATTGGGAACTGAGTAGCACCTTAATGCAATTCCACGACGACAAATTGCACCCAGTATGATTTTGCGGACAAGCGTTTAAGTAAAATGAGAAGAAATACTACCCAGCGGAACGCGAGGTACTATCATTAATGCAACTTTTCAAGGTCGCATATACACTACTTGCGGGAGAAAATCCATCTCTACACGAGATACTCAACATGAAAGTGAGCCTTTACATCCAAATCGGTATATGGTCGCGCAGTCAGCTTCGCCGTACCTTTTTCACCCTATCAATATAAATCAAAAGACTCAGCGAGCGCGATGTCCATTTTATTTAGCTACTCCAGGCTTTCATCATATTGAAAGGCAGACTCGACGAATCGTTAAGCCACATCACCCCACGACCACTCATGGGAAAGTAGTTCGCCTCGACACTGAGCTTTTATATGCACGAGTCTCGTCAGAAGTCAGCGTGTTAGTCGTGTCTTTAGACGACTCATCAAAGACGGCAATAATGACGGATTTGAAAGTTGTTCGTATATATTGTGGAAACTTCCCGAGTGGTAGGTCGTGATGGCTGCGAGTGACTACCTTTCATAGACCACAGTAAATTTTGCGGAATACGCGGGCATGAATCGAGGCGCTCAAGCAGCATTGGATCACCAAGTTACTGACCTGATCATAGTTGGGAACTCGAGATTAGCGATCCAGATAGCCATGGGAGTGACCGCGCGAAAGCACAGCGCACTGCAAGGGGAAATGGTTAGTCATATATAATTAGTGAAATGATTTCATTCCGTACGAAACTTGCACGTTATCCACCGTTACAATACGGCTGCCGATGTTTTGGCCACGGAAGTACTGAAAGCCAAGACGTAGAATTTACTTTTGGGTGAGGAACGCTATGAGGAACTACGGAAGTTGAATCGAATACAAGACAAGTTGGTTGGAGACAGCAAACCAGTTTAGTTCAGATATGCAATACCAGCGATGTCCGTAGATACACGAAGTACAACACGTTGAATTTGATTTGCCAACCAGCTGAGTAATGGAAGATCGATGTTGAGAAATGAGGAGTCGTTTGAAAATTTAGACTACGATAAGCGTGTTTAGCATGCAGTGACTGATAGAATCTCCGGACTCGAGCATCGTCAAATTCGGAGGACATCGATCCAACATCCATCTATAATGAACGGAGAGAGCGGATATCGACTGCACAAGATGAAGAGACAAAGTGGACAGATCTCAAAGCGTTTCTTCAAGGAAAATTCGACAAATTATCACATCATCAAGCCAGCGAAGCTGGGAAGATTGCTGATTGATTCGTGTTGAGCAAGGATGCACTGCTCTACTTCGTGGGACAATGCTGTGAATTAAGAGGGGCAAAAAAGGACGACATCAAATTGCGACTTGTAAGTTCGACGACACTGGTCGACGAAATTGTGTAAAATTGTCATGACTCGATAAAAGGCGGTCCCCAAGGAGTTGTGCGGACATAACTCAAATTTAGACCGATTATAACTGGGTCGGGTTGGATGCGGATGAAGCAGGACATGTACAAGCCTACGAGGATTGCAGTACAAAAACGAACAAGTCAAAAATCAAGGAGTAATTGCCGTGAAATATATTCTCCGAGCGACCGTTTTAAGTGGTGTCAATGGACGTCGACATACCACCCCTGAAGACTCGACGAGTAAATATGGCTATGTTACTGTTCCAAGATCAACTTATTGGATTTGTGATCGCTAAGGTCATCAACGACACGTCGGCACTGGAGGTAGCGAAAGCGTTTCAAAAAAATATCTTTTGTCATTTTGGTGCTACCAGTATCATTCGTCACGATAGAGATCCCAGGTTCATGAGCTAGGTCTTCCAAAAGTTGCTATGATGATGCAAGCAAAGTCGAGATCCACGCTTAATTTTCGTCCACAAACAAACGGACAACAAGAGCGGAGTATGAAGACAATTATACAGACGGTGTGAGTGTATATGGAAAATTCACTACAAGCAGATTGGGACAAAATTGCAGAAAAGTTGGCTTACTCCATTAACAAATCAAGAGACTCAACGAATAAAGAGACGCCGTTTTATTTGGTACACGGGTAGAATGCCTACTAAATATTGAAGGCAATGACAGGGTCGATGCGACTCTCCAGGCCAAGGAACAATAGAGTAATGGACTCGACGAATCCAGTTCTGTGGCGTCGCGAGTCTGGCAGGCAGCAAGAAGTAGCACTACGACTAGCAAAGGAGTACCGAGTGAGAGAGAAAGCAAGAAAAGCGCGCAAACATAACGAGCTACTTAGTCAAGCTGAGCAACGAACATATTCAACGGTCACCGTATAGGATATTGAGCAAGATAATGAGTCGCCAGGAGATCAAGATACTCAAAAGGGTGACAACATAGTCCAAAACTCGACGACAATGAGGACGTCTAATGCCGCGATAAATGAAGGAGACCAATGGTGTATATTTATGGAACTTGTGAAGCCTGAAATAATAAAGAAACTAGCTCACAGGTGGCATGCTCCTTTCCGAGTCAAGAGACAAATTGAGAAGTTCGCGTTTGAGCTGGATGTGCCAGATATATGAGGAGATTGATTGTACCCAGTGGTCCACTTATCGCGCTTAAAAAGGTGACAGGACAAGGGGTACGTCCGACGACGAAGTTGGTGCAATGCCTAGGAGAGACAGATCGACTCTACTTTAACGAAAGACTACTGCCAGAAGATAGGTTGAATGCCCAACAAGTCGAGTGTTCGGTACGAGGTCGAAGTCATACTAGACGATGACATGTCAAGGTCGACACCATGGACAAAATCCAGGGGAAGTTTTTAGTCAAAAGGGTGGGATACGTTGAACCCACGTGGAAGCTATGAATTAGCTTGTCATTTAAGGATTTATTATCTACTACTTGAGGCGGAAGAAAAGAGAGAATTGTCTACAAATGGTGCAAGTCGCAGATGATCGTTAAACAGATCAGCACCACGCGCACTATCATTCTGTGAATTGCGGTAGGCAGAAGAAGTGAAGTTAATGCGTCAAGATGTATTAATGCATGTAAAAAAATACATTGATCAAATAGGTCAAAGCATGAAGCCAAACAGAGGCTACTGACTGTCAGCGATTGAAGAGCTGAAACCACCAGGAGACACAGAAGTAACACAGTCGGAAGCGTCGACAAAAATCTGCATAACATTGAGGTATTCGGGCTCGAGAGCAGAAAATTGACGACCGGAGGGAACTTTCGTCTGTGTCGACATCCTCGATGATGAGTGACTCTACTTTGCTTTTAGATGTACCGACTGGAGCGAATACAGGGAACTTCAGATTGCAAAAATGGAGACACGTGTTATATGGGTTTTCCTATGGGAAAGTCATCCACCAAACACGACAGGGTTTAACTTGGTCAAGTGTATCAAGCTTGTTTATGCAGTCAGTAACCTCCGTCACAAACGCATAACTTATGATCGGGTACACAGTCATCGATGGCTTAAAGAACAGTTTGGGGTCAATCAGGGGTGCAGGTCCACAAGAATACTTTACAGACGCCGCATCTTGCAAGAGACACTGCTCAAATTCTTCTCAACCTTCCGCAGAAGATCCCCACAAAGCTCGCGAGTGGAAGCATACTCATGCAAAGCCGCATATATTTGGTACTAGTCTTTAGTCGAGCATCAGTTATTATCTTGGGGGTGCATACCCATCTGGATACTCGACTCCGAGATCCAATGCATACACCCCCACATAGCCACGAAATTTTTTGAGCGAGCATCGGTACGGGTAGACGGCGCTAGATCAAGAATATCTCCTCGAAACTTGACCCACGCGTCATCCCTTAAGTCCAGAGGTGAATTTGAATGAGAAGAGCGGGAAAGACAGTGGAGACGATCTAATGCTTCATCGAGTTTGGACAGTCACATGAATACCGGCTTCGAAGGAAATGAGATTAGAGTGCGCTGACACGAATGCGACGGAATATAAAAGACATCAAAAGAGAGGAGACCTGCGAGTTATACGGGAGTGGGAGCGACAAACAACTTCCATCCAAAAGGCACTTGTCGGATAGGGTACTGAGCCGACGTGATACGCAACCAACAGAGAGCTAACCCGAGATGGAAGAAAAGTCTATACCGACTCTCTCTTATGGCAGGAGTCCACCTCGGCTCCCGATCGATCACTTGAGCCCCACAAGCACGCAGAAGAGAGTGTTGGAACCACTAATGGTCCAGGTAAATCAACAATAGTCGACTTTGGCGGTGACAGGGACCAGGTTTCAGTATCACTCGATGACAACAAGTGAGGTGACATTGACGAATAAGTAAATGTCACTCCTGTTGTTGGATTTTAGCTGATGCTATCTCTGGAACGCCAAATCCGTTGCTTCTTCTTCAGTGATATGGTGGGTCGTCCACCGGTGGAAGCGGCTGAGGGGTTGATAGTAGTGATTACAACAGACAGAGTCGATGGGATGACGAAAGCGTTTGTATTCTTTCAAGACAATTAAGTAAAAGACGCGCTACTCGAGACAGCAAGGAAGTCCCTAATGGAAGTTAGAACAGGAACTAGATCGGGTGACGAAAGTAGTCTACCTTTCTTTTTGTTGTCGACCTAGCAGACGACCGGCTAGTGGTGACAAGGGGAGACGCACCAGCGAGACAACGACGGCTGTCGGCGACGTCGACGACACCACGTCAGATGTGGCTTCACTCGATAAAGTGGTCACGATGAGGACCCACGATCCAAGAATTTGGGCTGCTTTGACTTGTACCGACGACATAGGGGCGACCGCGGGTGGTGGTACGGACACAGATGCGGAAAAACGGCGAGTTCTCGTCCTGTAAGGTGATGTGACCGGAGCTGCAGGTGTACTAGACACCTTGAATATCTTCGGTCGTGCGTAAGTCTCAAGATCATTGACCTTCTTGGATGGCGTAATCGAAAGCTTGGTGAATCGAGGACGGACTGTTCCCACCTTTCGATGCGTCTTAATTGGTGATATCACAGATGGAGATGCGAGTCGAATGAGAGCAGGATTATGTGGTATTTTATAGATAAACTACTCGCCACCTCTATACTCAGACTCTGAGTCGTCGAAGCGGTCGACCAAACATGTTCTTAAGTGAGGTTCACCAGTTCAGGCGCGGAAATGGGTGTGACAGCGGACCGCACTGTCGTCAGCGAAGAAGAATAAACTCCACGAGTTGTAGCATTGAGTTTTAGCGTTGATGCAACCTAGGAATCCGGCTCAGTCAGAGACGTAATACCAAGTCCGTGATCCAACAATTCGTCCGCTTTAATAGACGTCAGACGAGGCGAAGATGCAGTGGCACCCGCCGACACCGACCTAGACGTAGATGACAAGCCGACCAGGAAGAAGGATATGGTTTTGGTCTTACGCCGGAGTTCATCGCAAAGGTAAACGCAGTCGATCGTCTCACCAGAGAAGTTGGAGAAGATACCGTCGACGAAGACGCCACGCTGACAGTCACAGCAGTCGACGAAGAAGTCGAAGAAACGGGAGCCATGAATGAAGATGAAAACGATAAAGATCGTCGACCATACTTAGAAGCCGCGAGTTCTTTTAAAGGCATCAAGGAAGGAACAGAACGAGGTGGGTACGTCAGGGTCCCCGGCGACAAAGATGGAGTAATGGTAACAGCTGACGAAGGCTCGAGATGCAAGGCCATGTATAAAAATGTCGTCGGTCCATCGCAGCAAATGACGTCAGGATAGCAAGTAGCGAGAAGCAGACAAAACCGCGATTTTATGTCCATATCCCGAGGATTTAATTCTGAAACATCCACACCAACCGCTGCAGCCACCGCAAGGTTCGGATCTAGCAGACATTAAATACTGCCACAACGCATCAGACATTTTCACTGTCAAATGATGTGTTTCTTACTACTAATAATGCGTCACATAACCAGAAGCGAATGTCTATACCCTCTTCAGAAGCCCATCGTCGCTTTCTGGACCTGCCGGAATCGCTCAGCTGAAAAGTCTTGGACAGTCGTTGGGCGACCTTCTGCATTGTCGAGGTCTCGCATAAGTTAATTTATCAAGCGATCACGGGCCGCTATGCCAGCGGACAGCTCGGCAATCAAACTCTCGGCCTAAGCAAGACAATTTTACCAATGATTAGCCGTATGACGCGCAGAAAACTCGAGAGAGTATATCGACTTGTGTAGCCAGTCGATTAGCGTGGTAGTCTTGGTAGCAGAAGCTTCCTGACCTAGGAATTCTTCTCAGTCTTCGACAAGCGGTTCTTCAATCCCTCCGATTTCGAGACGACAGCTTGCATTCGCCGACGGAGGGAAGCGTAATCTCGGTGGGACTGGGATAGAACCACGCACAGGGCCGCGATGCCTGCGGATTGGTCGACGACAGGAGCAACGTCAGCGGTCATAAACAGATTTCAATCATTCAGCGAACGAAATCGACGAATGGATTGTCTCAACACCGTGTCGAAAAGTGGTTTAGGAGATTACATTAAAGTCACGATCACCCGGATCGAATTGATTTCGCGAATCTGCATGCGATCGTCGGTGCTCGAGGTAATGCGACGGAGATCCAGCGATGATCCAAATTTTTCCTTAATTGAAGACGCGTCTTGGACAGGGTCGGTAGGGACGATGTCAGACACAAAGGGATCACTGGAAGCCTTTCCCGAAGAAGTCTGCAGCCCACCTTCCAAGCTCGATGTTTCACCCACGGATGTAGTCGACGGTGATGATGGTCCCCGGTCACAAATGTTCCGTCGACTACCGGCGGAGCGGACGAAGCAAGCGTGAATGACGACGGCAGATCAAATCCAAGCCGTGTCTCGTGAGTCGTCGACGGTGGTTCGTCGATAGACTGAAAAAGACAAAGAAAACATAATATTGAGCATAGCACAACTCAATAGCCGCAACGATGAGGAAGAAGAGCAGCATCATGGCGGTTCATACCATGGTATCGCGAAAACGGTCCGGAATGACGAGCAAAAGTGGCAAAGAAAAGAATGGTCGAGACACTCTCCCGTTAGGTTCGTATCGCGACTAAGGCAGTTATAGAGTAGAGAATATAAACCTCTGGATGCCAGTGTGGGGTTAAGCAAACTGATATTTGCAAATCGAGTGTCCGCGCCTTAAGTATCAGCGACTTAAGATTCGGCGACCTAAGTGTCGTCGATTCAAATGTCAAAGAATACGTGTTGAAAAGTCATTTGTTGGCGCTTCAAGTGTAGACGACCCAGCGTCAGCGAGCTCCGTTTACTGTGCAAAATGCGAGAAGATCGAGCAACAGAATTTTTACGTTATTTGTTTAACAACTAGAGAAGGACAGATAGCCATTCAAACTATCTATGAAATATGGTAAAATAGACAAACTAATATAGTGCAGAATTTTCTCGTCCAAGACACGCGTTCGCTTATAAATAAGTCCCTGCGCGGGCTAGATTATGCCTGCCGTCAAACCCCGAGAGACAGGGCTTGTAGAGGTATCTATTGGTAGCGCCAAGAGTTTAAGAATTCCCGCGTTTGCCAGCTCTTACTACTAGCTAAGGAAGGACCCTCGTCGTCGACGAGCTGTTAAACCTTAGTAAGGAACCGTTTTGAGTCTCGTCCACGACGAGCCTAAGAGTCTAAACAAAAAAAGGCCCCGTTTTTAAAAACTTGTCTGTGTGACGAGCCGGTGGACCTCAGCCGAGGGTACCGAAAATCTTCTAGTCGGGCGGACACTGCGCCTGGTGGCCTGTAAAAGCGCGTACTGCGTCGTCTTCCATCCTTAGGTGTGAGGTCACAGAAAGAGAGAAGTTTAGTAGCTGCTGAGCTCAGGCAGGCTTCTGAAGGATTAGTCGTAAGGAATAAGCTAGGCGAAAGCCACAACTGAACCCGAAGAAGCGAACCGCGTAGGAGTTTATGCTGACGTACCAGCCCGTGTCGCCGACTTCACTCCGCGATTGTTGTTTTTGTACGTTGAATATGTTATACTACAGATTTACTAACTACTATACCTCAATTGGTGCCGCGACTTGTAGTTTCAGGGTGTGAAGTTGTTTAGCACGTACCAACCAACCAAATACGAGCAAAATTGTCATCCATTCGAAACTGTCGAGCGGAGGGAACTTATCGAATTCTGGGAGATCGTCGCGCGTTGAGTCGAACTAAGCGTCAACGAACGACACCCAGGTGAAGGTGTAAGTGAAGAGGGAGTCTACATTCGACGAGTTCGAAGGAGATGGCCATGGGGAGAAAAAGCAAGATGGAAGAGACGAGTACAACAATGGATTAGTACTCGTGGAAGATTAAGAAGGGATTGTGCTGCACACGGGTCACGTGAGTCGTGTACA
>CANTFL010000984.1:0-25538 GCA_947650285.1 Hyaloperonospora brassicae | reverse complement strand
TGCTCTGAGTCTAACACGCTGCTGAGGTGTTGTTTCCGATGCACCCAGCGAGCAAAAGCGTTGTCTTCTTGCTCCTGAGATTCGCCTGCTAGTAGGAGGATGGGTATACCCTTCATCGGTGGAACCGGTGCACCCCGTGCTTGCGTATCAAGTCGCAACTTGTATTAACTCTAAGTCGTCAAGTAAGGTTGCAGGTACCTCTCGCGAAGTGCCTGTCGACTTGACGCCTCATCAGAAGATGTTGACTCAGCGCCAATGGTCCTCGTTGCCAAAGAATGACCCGTCGTTTGGGGTATACGCTCTTCCACATTGAGTGGTGTGAACAGATAGCCACGACGACCCTCAAGCGTTGCAGCAAGCTGCATACGGCGCTGAGCGCTCTCCTCTTGTTGTATAGCCAACTGTTGTTGATCATCAAGCGGATTGGTGATGATGGCATCGCCCACGATGGGTGTTTGATGCGGCGTCGATGGCGCGTTGGCTTCGCCACGCTCAGCAAATGGATTTGGTGCAGTATGAGGCGGTGCCTCTTGTACTGGTGAGTCGGACATTGTCTTCTCGTCACCATGGATATCGGTACCACTACCATTATTAACCCCCACATCAATGCCGAGGTAGGAAGAGAGAGTCAAGGACTTATGGGGTGGCGATGCCTTGGTGGTTTGTGTGTTAGCCAACCGTGAAGGTTGAAGCGCACACACACCGTCCTCTTTAAAAAAATATTCGATTCACGTTTTGTGGTAACATCAGTCTGGTATAAAAGGGTGTAAAGGGGTTACACGTCTACTAGTAGTCGACAATTTGTGTGGTGCACACAAGGGATGGGATCCCCTTTTAAAGTAATATCAGAACACAGTATCAATTGTTGAAGACTGATGTATGTCAACCATTGATTACGAGATCTTTTGAGAGGTATATTCAGGACATTAGCGAGCAGGTTAATTTCGTTATTCTAAGGTGTTCTTTTAGGTTACAAAAAGAAATAAAATACAGTTCCCATTTCAATCCGATAGACACGTGTCTTTTGAGGCATCTTGGATCTTTAAAGAGGTAGCAACGCCTTGATAAGGCAGCTACTCCTTGCACTCTGTGCGTTGATCCTCTGAATCGTTTAAGTCCCCCTGGAACAATGACCGTCAGCTCTCTAAGCTGTTGACTCTTTGAGTCGGGTTCTTTGAACCAAATCATAGCTCTTTGAGCTGTTGACTCTTTAAGTCGGATTCGTAGAATCAAAATTGCTCATTGAGCGTTTAAGTCTTCCTCTGACTTAAGTAGCTGTGTAGCTCCGCTACAGCCTTAAAGAGCTGAAATGGATTTCGGTGCATTGCTTCTGCCTAGCACATATCATCGCTTCGATCAGTCCATTTAAGAGCTAAGGAAAGGTAATCTTGCTCGTACGGATTCGCCACGTTGATCAAAAATGAATCGGACGAGATACCCGCTAATACAACATCAAAAGAGAAACGGAAATGTGCATTGAGGTTAAATCATTTTAAGTGCTCTGTCTATGTTTCGTGAGAAGCAAAACAGGACGACTTGTAGCCTCTAAGTCGCATATTCGGGCTCCTGCTGGAGGTTTCACAGGGCAAATCTAACTGGACTTCTAAACATAAGGTCAACGCAAAATGACAAATACGACTACTGAATAATCCGAGCAAAGTAGCTTGAACCTGTATGCCGTCAAGTTACATTTTCTTGAGGCATGCAGATCATAGTTTATCTAAAATAACGCTTAGCTGCACACCTGCCCCTTTGCTGCAATTCTCAGTTGTCTTTGTCAAGGTACTATTTGCTGAGCGTCTCTGCTGATTACACGTATTTAATTTATCACATAGTCTGGTAGCACCCCTCTTCGAGATAGAACCATTAGTCTTCGATGAAATCACACGCCCAGTCACACAAACAGTATGCCACTTTTTGTGTTGCTCTCTTTTATGCATGCAGTCGAGCACAGTAACATTGTACAACCCCTATGACGTAAAAGACAAGCAAATCATCAGGTCGAATCTAGACGAAAGAACGCCACGTCGGCAGCCAAGTGTGCCAATATACCGACGCGGATCTTTTGGAGAATCAGCGTGGTGTTCAACTGACTTAATTTGGACCGCACGTGCCCCTTATTAAAGCTTAAACAATAGTATACTAGAGAACATGAGGACGTCGTGTTGACTTTTCGGCGACATAAACCTACGGTAATGGGGTGAGACTGTTACATAATAGTTGGTACGAAAGTATCAATTTTGAATATTATAATAATTGCTGATATTGAATCAACATCACTCGAGAAAAGCGATGTTGTCGGAATATTATCTCTAAGGGTAATATTCGTGGAAGGGTCCACCTCTTTTGTTGATATACTGTGTACATCAACCAATTTAACCCCCAATCGCTGCTGGACGCGCGCAAAGGGTGGTGGACAGAAGACCCACATAGGAGACAGTAGTTCAATATAGTTAGATTAAGACGAAAGATGATTTAGTAAGAAACATACCTATATTAAATTAGAAGTTCTACATTTTCCCTCAAGACAAAGCTTTCGGGTTCTGTATTGTCTTGGTCGCACTTCTTTACGCCAATTGCACCGTGACGTCGATCGTACGCATCCTTGTATTGTTATCATGTCAAGGCCTTGCTCAGTTGTTTGAGCAAGAGCATGCCCCGTTCCACCGTGTAGCAATTTGTAGTCCTTCCAGAGACCAAGAATCTTATCTATCATGAACATGATGGATAAAGAGAAGAGCTATCACGTCACACGTGAAGGCTACGCCCAATTTAGTGACCTCGAACGGGTCGCGGTAGGGCGAATGAGATCTCTTCGTGAGCAACATTGGCGTTACCGCTAGATTGGAATCTCTTGACAGAGACCAACAACATGTCACCATCGCCAGGGTCATTTATCATATACTTGGCGCCAACCGAGAGAAATTAGCCTTCCTGTACCATCAATACTCTAAACAGGCTGAGCAGTTGAGAGAATTCGGTGCTTAACAGACAGAGCTGTTGAGACAGCGGCAAATGAATGCTGCTGTGGGCGGGACGACGCACACGCGTCGCCTCAAAATTTACAAGTTGACACTTCCAAGTACAGAGGAGTCGAGGAAGACTCCCTGTTGTTATATATCGTAGAATTAGACAGAACCATAAAGGCACGTTAAATCGACAATGAGCAAATGAAACTCACATTTGCTCAAGTTCACTTGGCAGGAAGTGCCAAGAATTGGGCCTTAAGGCTGGAGATGAGCGACCATCCGCTTATAAGTCGCTAGACGCTTTTAACACCCGGCTCAAACAAACGTTTGAGCCGCCAAGGGCTGAGTTCAGGGCTCGATCAGAGCTCCTGGGACTCAAACAAGGTACGCGTGATGTGCACGCATACGCTCTCGGGTTGTCGCTGTATGCCAACCTTTCAGGATTGTGATGCTACACGAGTCTCCCTCGCGTATCAGTTCTTGTGCTCCTGCTTGTTTTATCTACACCTATCCGAGCACCATCACCTATCTGTTTCGACTTGGCAAGTGTTCCTATTTACGTCAGACATCATATACGTGCAGTTACGGGTTTCAAGTTTCACACGTCAGCTCTTCTCTTCAAACGCTTTCAGTCAAATGGCCATTTACTTTTGCACTTGTCAGTTGGTACATGGCTAGATATGTTGTTGCTGTGATGCCACGATTCCGACTGTGGTGCATAATAAGAGCCAACTCGATCGGGTAAATTACTTGGACTAGCGATTGGATAGATATTCCGATCCACCATATTTAAGTAAATGCTCGCGTTCCAAGATCTACAATGTTCTTTTTAGTAACGTTGCCCATAATATGCGTCAGTCGCGTATTACATGACAGCTACATCGGTTCGCCGTTAGCATTCCTTCTGAAAAGAGGTGAGTCCCTTTTTAAGTCATTGATATAGAAAATATATAAATGTGGATATTGTCGAAGTAAATCATTCATTTGCAGTACTTGGTTCAGGCAAAATTGATGAAATATTCCCATGAAGGGTACTTTGTTTTCTGCAGCTCCACTTATCGATTTACATAAGCCGAGTTGATAATCATAAAATTAACATGTAATCGCTGCTCGACGGGCGCAATTGGTGGTGTGCGAGAAAACTAACTATTAGAATTTCGTATACAAAATTAATTTAAGATTAAGAGAGTTACTCAACAAGCAAGATGGTATGATATATTCAGTATTACTAAAAGTTTACGCTGAGATTCTTTTGCGCCACTCTCTACCTCGCTCTCCCATACAGATCAAGTGTTTTTGACGTCTATAAAAGGACCTACCTTTGTATCATAAAACATGCAAGAAATTACAAGTGATAGGTAATAAGGTGACCTGTTATATGTGGTAGTACTCAGTGGTCCGTTCAACGGTCACGATGGACGCATCCATCATGAAGACAAAATAAACAGAGGAAGGATATTACACCTGGCATACAGGAATTTAACCATATTCGTAATATCGAATGGACTGCGCTTGAGAGTATATTTTTCCTGTCAGCGAAACCGCTGTCAGCTCCATGTTGGAGGATCTAGACAGCGATCAACAAAATGCCGCATTAGCCACATTCACTAACTGTCGATAAAAGGGAGTAGGTAGCTTTGCTTTACTAGCAAAAAGTTCAACAGGCCTAGCATTTAGATAACTCGGCGTTTATCGAAAAAGCTGTTAAGACAGCAGCAAATCACTGCTACTTGACTAGTCCCCTTCAGTACAGGACCAAATATTTCCTACCAATATTCAAACGCGATGGGTATTAGGCTTGCATCAAACATTTGTTCATTAAAGGTGGATGCATCCAATAATAATAATATACATGCGGTTTAAAAAAATATTGCAACTTCCATTGCACCAGGCCAGAAAGACTTCTGCACATATCGTTTTCTGCAGTATATTTGTTGTCATATGACCCATGGATTATTTTAACGCTCTACTTGCTTGACATGAAAGATCTTGGAACCTTATCTAATATGCTTCATGTCACGAGACATATACCCTTATTTAAGTTCATTGTAGACAAATATCCACCCTTATCAATCAGAAAATCGTCCAAATAAAAGATTGTTGCGCCCACCATTCGATACCAAAGACGTGCAACGATCATTTCTTTCAGCCATAACCGCCTTACTCTGTGCCCATCTGATACAAGACTTAATCAATAAATTAACAGTCGCTGTTCAGTCCCCGTCTACATGTGAGTCGTCATCTGCGTTTATTATTCCATGATGATAAGTGCTGCGGTGTATAGAGTTCCGGGAAATATGGCATGTTATATTGAATATACAAAAGCATCTAAATTTGGCCTCGCAGGTTTTTGATTCCTTTTCTTGCCACCCAGCCATTTTCTTTATTATTATCAGCCATGTTATAAAAATATTGATCACAAGTATAACCGAGTCTATCGTGCCACTGTAATATATCACCTCGTTATGAGCAGGCTAGTAGCTTGCCTACCTCTCTAATCGACAATTTTTTTGCTGCCTGTCACCCACCCGATTTTGTCGACGTTGTCCGGTGGAGTTATGTTCGCTATTTTATTGTTTTTCTTATTCCCAACACGCACTCGGACGACCGTCTAATGGAGGGGGTACTCCGATTTCGTGTTATATGCTTTGCACACCTTGTGTACCTGACGGTGAGGCGGATTGCACACTGCCAGAGGGACCCAAGTCGATGCCAATCTTCACCGTGGTTGGGATTGGTGCTGTCTCATGGACCCTTCACACGATAGCAAATGTACTTGTAAGGTGCTCGATATTCGTTACCTTGATCTTAACGAGGTCGCCTTGTCTAACGTATCTACTTGATTTGCGAGCCTTTTGACCCCATGAGTCGTCTCGCGATCTTTCACCCTTTGCTTTACGTGCTAGGAGTGCCCGATAGCAGTTGGGTTTATGTTGACGTTCATTGATCCCTGGCCAAGCAATCCAGGGTATGACTTGATTAAAGTAGGTAACTTTCTTGACGTCGGGTGGCCAATGATTCAACCCGAAATAGAAAGCGACAAAGCCCTTCAAAGCACAATGAACTCCGTTTATTGGTAACCTTTCAAAATCAAAAAAGTAACAGATCGATAGGCCTATCCGTCACACGACTTTCGAAGCCACGCGTCACCTTCCCAAGAGGTCGGCCCCTTGTACCTATGTGGTTTACACCAAGTGTATTTTCTATGAAACTATAGCGTGACGTATAGCCTACTTGTGTACAACAGATTGAGATCGAGGGATCAGATCAATACCAAATGATCGTGTACACAACAGATCGAGATCGAGAGATAGGATCGAGTCCAATAATTCGAATCAATATCGAGAGCCACCCATTCCAGCCCAAATTCTTATATTCAGAATCTTTATCGAAGTTTACAGACGCCTTCGATCTGCTGGCTCTCACGGCCAACGCAACAATTACATCTCGCGATCACTTAACCACAATCGTCCCCTGCACTGTTAGTAGACAAGTGGTGTCGCCTTAGCTTTGCATCCTCTGCACCTTGACAGCTATCGAATCATATTTTTTAATTATACGTAGTTTGATTTGGACATGCTGGTTTGTGCCACATCGGATTCCACCCATCGTGCTAATCTTAGATCAATGGTTTTGGGTCTCAAATATTTACAAATACATTAGTGGTTGATTATTCGGATACATCCAGCTCTGTCTGTTCAGACACCCCCACTCTTGTGTTGGTAGAGTGCAATGACTAAATAGCAACCGTCATGGTCTCATCGATTGACACGTTCAAGGCAAGTTCAAGTTTATATCCCACCTCGAGTTAGTCTCCGATCCATGCTATGATCGCTACTAATACCAACAACGACGTCCTGCGGTCGCGTTCACGATACCATTTCCGCTTCCTAGCGTCCGCGTCGGGTCATCGTCGGTAATTAACTTTAATGGGGGTATAAAATAATTGATTCTCTCTGCTTTTGACTACATCTTCAACAAACGATTATGCGCCGTTAGGGGGACATGTAGGTCGAGCAAGCTTGACAGATCGCCCGAAAGCATTAAATGTGATAATGACTTACATTTACTTTGCGCCTCCGAGTCTCCGTTCGTGAATTTTGCTAAGTCACTAAAGCTACCCTGCGCAGGAGACTCAGAAATGAGTCGCAACGGGCTACAAAGTTTCGCGAGGGGCTGGCCAAATTTTCAAGCCGAGATCCAAAAGCAAGCCGCCTAGATCGAGAACCCAAAACAAAAACTATCGAAATCAGTCCAAAAAAACAATGTTGAATATGAGAAAATGACTACGAGATTGCCGGGACTTTCAAGCAGATGGGCGAGGCCGGAGACCGCTTGTTGGCCTAGCGTGATGCGAGTTAAGATCGAATTAACCGAGTGTATGACGCATCATCGCAATACAAGAAATTGCACTCCAGATCTCAAGACAAGCTCCGTTGCAGTGTCGAGCGCGTTTAGGAACTCCAAGTCGAGTTGCGTCGGGAGAAGGCAAACGTTGCTGATCAATATTCAGAACGTGCGCGGTAAAGATGCGTGTTGCTGGATCTCGACTACGTGCTCAATCAACTGCGCTTTAAGTTGTGTAACCTGACCGCTGACCAGAACCGCGCTGTTTACGATCATCGGACGTTGAAGGATCGTATGACGTCGTTAGTGAATGGTGATCTCTTACGAATCTTGACCCCAGTGGCGCCAATTAATCCTATCTCCGACGTTCTCACAATCATTTCGATCCCGCGTTGCCAAGCCTTAAACGTCTGCGCGGATTAGTAACTTTAAGGGCACAGCCCGTCCCCAAGAGAGTCACTAGATCTTCGATCTCTACTCCACCTTCCATAATATTCGGTTTATCGGAGAGATCGTGTGATTCCAAGACCCGCCCCGATCTCGCGATTGCTCTTTTGGCCCGCAAGCCTGGCAAGTTCTGAAAACGTCGTTCTTCCCCGCCTGCGGCTGAGGATGAGGAAAACACTGAGGTTGAAGACGCGACTCGTGTGGCGCATCTGGCTTGCGATATTTTTCTCGTCTTAAGCCATACGGCGTCCGATCTCAAAATATAGCCGGACCAGTTATCGCCTCGACCGTCTTAGATTCTTCTGGTAAGCCAGAGGCGGCTGCGGCGATAAATTTCCCTGGCGGGGGTTTGATTGATTCCGAGGCAGCGATCAGTATCACTGACAGCCCACTTGCATCCGTTAAAAAGCTATTGACGCAGTCCGACTATGGGCATCCACATTGCTTTAAGAGCGATTGGTCCGAGTATATCCCGGGATACCGTGATCGCGATTGAATCTCTTGCTTTCTGTATGTCTTAGTCGGCACGAAGGATCATCCGGGTCAGCGTTGTCGAGTTGAATGTTGTTTCATTCTTTTAATACTCAGTCAAGTCGAAACGGCGTCCGATTCCGACGACGAAGGCAAGCAACATTTCACACGTCCCAGCGAAATAGGATCCTGTACCGGTGTCGATGCTCCTATCGACACGCTGTATGCCTCGACACCTTGATGGAGTGCCGTTCCGCAGATCGCTTCGATCTATTTCCGTCGTGTAGATTAGTTTGACCTTCTGGCTTCCTTTACCAATCACATGACGATCGGAGTCGTCAATACCTATGGTAAACGATCGATGGGATCTTTTTCTCCCGAGGTCAGCAACTTGATCTATTTAATCTTGCTGAATTCCGCCAGCAGAGGAAACAGAGACGATTACACCCTAAAGCACGGTGGAAGTCGGTCCTTCGAGTAATTCTCAAAGGTATGATTGCGGGCTACTGCGATCTGGATATTCTGCTTGATCTCATGTTCTTGCATTTTCCCGCCTTGAAAGACGTGCTATCGTGGTATCCAATTTTCAACAGTCAAACTCGAGTCGTCCCGATTTGTCAACTACTCTGTCCCAGCTGGAGGCAGATGAGCCATGAAGATCTCATATCGTTATTTGCCTTTGATCCACCCCAAATTCTTCAGGTTAGGGTAGCCCGGTAATTGCTTCCTGTGTAATGAACATGTTGATTAATTTAGTTTTTTTATGTATAAATAATATCACCTCGTTTCCTTATCTAGTGCCCTTGTTAAGGTTATTGTTGTTTCTACCTCATCGGCTTTTCAGCCGCGATCGGGTATTCGCGATAGACGGTCGTCCCTCACATCACATTCAGCGAATCGACATTCTCATACCCCCCTTGTACGTCGAACGCTCCATTCCATTAGCTGTTGATCTCTGCTTCTATAGAATGCATCACTTAGAAACGATTTCGATCTCTAGATCTTTATCAAAATGTAGTAGCACCGCTTTGCAGTTTAGATCGGCTTCGTCAATTTTGGTAGGATCGTCGTGGTCCTTCCACCGCACCAATTACTGTTTTTGTATCCGACCATAAGGAGTCTAAAGTCTTGATCGCACATCAAAAATCTCTTTCACTTCTTATACATCAGCATCCAACTCGATCTTCCAACTATCCTCCGGCAAGATAGATTCATCAAGATCGACGCGATTCCCGTTTTTGACTATTAGTCCACCATTCGACCGATCTAGGAATGTCACACCTTGTTTTTACTTGGAGACGTGCACGACCTAAATACTCAAAAAAGCTTTTCTCCAATCCCTGATCGAACCGCTTGGACTCCGCAGAGTTACGCCTTTCAAAATGGTCCGTGTCACATGTATGCAAGCTTGCGGACGTATCCAACCTTGACTTTATCCAAAACGAGCCACATTAACGTCCCACACTTTATATTGTGCGGATCTTTATCTGCATTTTGTTGATCTGCTGGACCTCGAATTGTAATCTTGAGCCGATCGTTCACCATCAATCTAGTTTCGTTTCTACTGACGCTGCATGTTCTATCAACGTCAATGTGGTTCTAATCCAGTGTCTTTGTGCTTCCCAGTGGTAGAGTTGCTTCCAAAGTTGACCCCAATCCCAGCCGTGGATCAGGAGGAGCGAAGTACCTCCGCAAACACGATCTTGTGTTGTATTGATTTCAAACTTCAATCGTTTGCGAGGTCATCCCGATACTTTTGATTCACATCTGCGACATACATCTTAATGAATCGAGTCAGCGTGTGTGATATGAGTTCTGCTGGGACATTCGCTTGAAGGCAATAAGCCATATATGCAAAATGTATCTGTCCTGAGATCTCGTTAAATGCCTGGATGAAATTGAAAATGAATAAAAATCTCGACCATGTCGTATCAATTTCACATGCTTTAAACCTCCGAAACACGCACTCCTCGTATTCCTCTGCAATCGTCTACGTTTTTCTCGATGCACTAACTCTATCCACCACATAATTCTATAATGGATCCACCGATAAACAGTAACTTTGTCTTCGTTTCGAACAACTTGGGAAGAGAGAGTATGTGATTCATTGAACCATCTGATATGGGTATGTGGTTTGCACGTTGGTCGGTAATTTCCCACGGATGGACGGTTAGCCTTTATCAATAGTACAATCCCCACACTCAGCCACATACTGCTATACCCCCCGACATAACCCGCTCTACTGGAAATAAAATCGGATCCGCTAATACATTCTACCGATCCCTTCGTGACCGCGTTCCAAACTTGAGTGGTTTTAATGCAAAACGGCTCGCTGCAACAACTCAGGCACCACGAGGCGGATCATCTCCTACGATCTTCTGATACCCAGAAGATCAAAGACAGATAAAAGCAGCGAATTCACGTTTGCCTTATAATCTGGAAGAATCCGAGAACACATTTTTGCATCTTCACCCATCTGAATCACATTATTAGTAAGCCTATTCTTTACGTGAGCGATCCAACTTTCCCTCTCTTGGGCCTGCTTAATCCGCCCGATCCGAATCTTTTGCACTACCTACTCTTGTATCACCTCGGACCGCCTGCGTCTTTGCAACGCGGATCGAGTAATCACAGCCATATTTACCAACCAATCTTGTATTTCTGGTACTATCAATTTATTGAATCGTTTTTATAATATTTAGTCTTGTATATCTGAGTCAGAGGTGACGATAGTATACGTCTCCTGTTGAAAAGCTTAATTTGCTTATCAATCTGCACTGTGGTTTCATTCCCGCCTAATATGTAGAAAGTCTTGATTTGGCCATGACTGGAGCATTTGCTTTGCATTTTGTCGAAATAATTGTAGCCTTGGCACCTTGGCACCTTGCACTCAACCTCACTCCGCTTCAGGCTAATCATTAAGTTGTAATTGCCGCATATGATGATCCTTCCCCTGGTTTGTTAATCCAATAAATCGAATCCAGGACACTAAGAAATGAATCGTGACATCCAGCTGCTTTCACTGTTCAATCCATCGCAAATTTGGATGCAGCTTCCACAACAGTCCATAACTCAAGCTTCCACAAGTTCGCGCTGTACGCCCCGCACTTCCTTTAATTCGACCTGATCCGTCGAAACTGATCTTTGAAAGTTCCTTACCATCTTTCACGTATGCGGTGGCATTGATATAGGAAGTCTCGGTTTTCATCTTAGAGCGATAGCGATTAGTATCTCGTCCACCTAGCATCGAAAATTTATACCGGCTGCAAGATTACCGAATATCCATATTCTCTTCTCTAACATCTACTGACTTCCAAAGTCAAACCCGACAACAAAGCGGGCCATCTCTCCGGCCTTCCATTCGGACCTAAAGATTGTACAAACCAATCATGGTCCAAATTTCGAGTAAAGACTTCGATCTATCGAAGTATCAACCTATTGCAGCACACATAATAAAATTACAGCAAAGCTAATACTACTTTTTCCACCATGCCATTCTTAATCTCATTAGGCTTGAGTGTGCCGCTCACATTTTTTATTTCCAGTATGCACCATCGTAATCCTGCAAAGGTGACACCGACCCCGCCCACCTGCTTGAAAGCACTACAATTACCGCGATTCGATCTGAAAAAAAGTGTTTGAGGATCAAAATGATAGCGAACTTGGCGTTCAATATGTTAACTGCAGTCGCTGCCTTCTTCCAACGTGCTACTTCTTTTGGATCGCGCTCATTACGTTCCTCCATAGTTTATCCTGGTCCTCGTTGATCGGCTTTGTGCTTGTTGCATCACTGTAGTCTATTTGGCTGATCTTGAAGAATTTTGTCATTCCAAAATCGTACAGCACTGATTCGTACATCGCAAAATTCTCGATGAATTTGCTACAAACTTTAAACTGCCCAAAAATGACTGCATCAAAGCAACGACGCAGAAAAATAAAGATTTAAATTATTACGAGATCTTTAGGGTGAGCTTTTAACCCAGCTTCTAATAATTGGTGATTAAACTAATCTACTTTAGACCGGTCCCATGAAACGTTTGGCCAGGCTGATTGATAAATTCCATTTATCGCACACCGATATCAATCATTACAACTTGTCATTAAACTAGGCTATAGTTATCGCACGGATCAGTATGTCGTCAATGAAGGATTAATTGCCTAGCACTGACGGCGATCGATCTGTCGCTGGTTCTCCTTCCGTAAACACGTCTGTCAACTGGGGCTAACCCGTTGCGGTTAGTTTCATATTCTCGCTGGTCTTTAGTATCCGTACAAAGCGTTGTAAATCAATCGCTGGTAAATCTGTGGAGTGTTTTTTAATCCGAACGGCACCCTTTATCACTCAAAAAGACCGAAAGAAGTAATGAACGCATATATTATCCTAGTCCGTTTGGTCATATAAACCACTCATATTCCAATATTCATATCCAAGAAAGAGTACCACAGTTCCTTGTCTATATCTTGCAGCCGATCGCTGATAAGGGATATGAGTAAAACCATCAGCCGTGTAAGATGATTCACCTGCCTAACATCAATATATAACCCGATGTCCTCGCCGTTTTTCTTTACTATCATGAATATTGGCGATGTCCATGGCAATATCGAAGATCGAAAATCCCTACCGTCAAAAATGCACTTTTGAGGTTTGCCAATTTATCTTGGAAGTTGGGTGTAACCGTCCGTACACGCTGTGCAATCAAATTCTCGCCACCGACATCGATCTCGCATACCACACAGCGCGGCATGGAGTAAAGAATTACCTTATTCAATCAAAAATGCTTGCTCTTCCGTATCAACTGTTGCAACCTCTCTTGATCTTCGGTTATTATAACACTAAGATCTCCAATTTGGACATCATCAATGGTCATCGCTGTCGTCGACGTTGCAACCTCTGGTGGCACACCAGAAATTGCTCGACATCTTCAACATATAACTCGTATCATCTATGATAATAAATTGGTGAAGATTGCGGATCTTCTTCCTTCGCGTCAACGCCGTCTGTAACTATACCGGATCCTTAAGCTAGTCGATCTTGGCGGATGTGGCCGTTCCCGATCTTGTATCTCACTATCTTCCGCTACGAACTCGTCTGATTGATGAATGGTCGGTCTTTGTAACTAATAAGCGGTTCTACTTTCAACCCCCTCGCCTAATCATCCTCGGGTCTTACACACATATGTGATCGCACATGTCTATTTCGTCGATCTCCACTCTCTGTCGTCGTCGCAGCTCGACGTAGATCGCGCCTCGAAATCTCCTGGGTCTTCGACGTCCTCTGCCTCTTTCTATGATCGAGATAAAACTGGCGTTATTCTTGTGTATACCGGATGGGGTACGAGTGGTCTTGCGTATTTTCAATCTCTTCCGCCTCCAGCTCTACCGTAGCTTCATATGCTAACATCTGTCATTCGTTATATCGTCTCGATCCAACCGACGCATATGCTGGAGATCGAGGTTTGATGTTATCTCTCATTTATAAGGGGAACGACGCGCCATAATTAAGCACCCTATTGTGTATCTGTGTTTGTAACCTGCAAAAACATATTCTCGCCCGGTCCGGCCGTGACCGTAGGCACCAAAGCCACATGTTGCCTCACCCAAACTTAAGATTTCGGGGGATTGTTCTCGATCTTAACTTCGGTCGACTAGCCGGATGAGAAATTTAAATGCCGATCGTATATTTTATCACCAGTGATTTCAATCTGTACGAGTGTATCCGTCCTGCCAATCTAATTTGGACTACCCTCGGCAGGTAAGGGGTCTCATTGGTAATATCCAAATTGATTATGCCGGAACAATAAGCCCATACCCAGTATGGCTTCTTGCCCCGCTTGATCCCTAACCCATACGTCGAAGTATTAGAAAAGCAATTCATTCGACGTTACATCGATCTTAGTTGCTCCCACCTTCATGTAGGCATTTACCTCGATCCAAACTCCTTTCTGCGTCCGACTCTCATCAATCACACAACCTACCTTGCGAGCAAATGTAGTGTCTATAAGTGAGATTTCTGCCCCGGATCAATCAATATGGTGGTCTTCTCGTAATTTATTTTGCCTACAGCCTTGGCATATTTAGAATACTTTCCCGTTTAATGATACTTCCAAATCCGCGCGTATCCCCTCGGGCGAGATCAAGTTTCATTCTCATAGGAGATAAAGTATATTCGTCCAATCTTTTTTAAACCTGAGAATGAAGTAATAAAAGTAAAACTACCGCGTATAGTAGCGATCAATTCTATCCACTCATTTAGCTCTTTTTTCTTTTTTCTTTTAAACAAATGCATTACTGAAACGCCTAGAACTCTCGGTTCATACCAGATCCAAACCTGTGGAGCGTCCTAGTTTACATCTCCTCGATAGTGGGTGGGAACATATCGCCAAACTTGGTAGGCATATAGTGCTACTTGCTGATCAGATTGAGAACTTCTGCATGGGGCACTTGCCTCAGTCATGTATTTTTTTCACAAGCAGCACACACGTGCAGGCACTTGTCCGATGGATGTCCTTTACGGCCACACTTCTAGCTCATTTATCGCTTCTATCACCAAAGATCGTCATGCCTGTTCGACCCGCAGTGGATGCACGCTTTAATCATTACGAAGCTATACGCACTTCCTTCCATACGCTTCGTACCCAGATCCGCACCATGATCTCACAAATTCTTAATGTGATCTAAGTTTGTGGCCACAAAAACATAACGTGGTTCCTCTATCCTGTCCGATCCACTGAGATGTAAAAATGATCCAGTGTCCTCGATCTGCACACAGAAGGCTCTCACTGCACGAGCTGGATTCGCCGTTGGTGGGGGAAATGTGGTGTAAGTTGTGATTGGAACTTGTTTGATCCTGTAGATGAAAGAAACTCTATGTATTCCACTCGCAGGTAATCGCGTAAGGTCTTTTCCATCTCATCTGCGTCATTCAACCCTTGGAAAGAGAATTTTCTAGCCAGATCGCGATCATCAGGCGTCAAAATGAAGTGCTCTACATGTTGCCGATGTACATCCCGCGATCCATATAGAATCCGTATATTCGCTTCTATCACCGCGACGTTCATACGATACTGACATTCCAATGGCTTTCCTTTATTCGCTTCTTTGCATAGTAATAAGGCCTTCCTACCGACATACATATGCCTATATATGGTACAAAAAAATGTCTAGAAGGTCGTTCCATGAGCGAGGAGTAGATCAACTCAGCTGGGTAAAATAGTTCCGTGCGGGGCCCGTGAAAAGAACATCGACCACTAGGCACTTTTTTTAAATCTGGGGCTTGGTGGCTTATCAATGCGGGCTTGATCTTGCTGATTCAGCTCCTGGTCCAAACTTTACCACTATCTTTTTCGTCGAATTGCTTCAGATTCGCAATCGCAGACATCCGAATCCTTGGGACGCTAAGTCCATTATCCGGTGCTGTTTCCGTATCTCCTAATCGTTAACGTCTGCGATAGTCTTGCTCGATGTCTTCTGGGTATCCTCCTTCAGGGTAATATGTATCCGATCTGTATCGACGCGATACGACCGATTCCATCTCGACATCTGTAATATATGTGTTTCGCTTTCATAAAACGTTTTATAGTCTGACTTAAATAGACTTCTTGGCGAGCTTGTTAAAGTTGCTCTTGATAATGAGGCATCATGGCAGCTTTAGCATACGTCTGTAGTGGTCCTGCAATCGCCTGGCTTACATCTTCATCGGTGTATGCAGCTGCCAAGCGCGACTCATCCTTGGTCTTCACAACGGGATTTCGTAGACGAGTTTCCCATACACTTTAAACTCTAAATTGGCGTATTTATACTGCAAAAGCCCAGTAAGATTGCCTCTTAGGAAATCTGCGACCGCCAGAAAATATTGATATTCGCGCTCGTAGTAGTATCTCAACGATCTGTCTGGGGTATTTGCGTTCGCCGGAAGCGCTTGATCTTCGGTTTTATATTCATCCTTTAACGGAAGCATCTCTTCATATTGTAATCTATACGCCTTAATCGCGTTATCTTGTATACAAGCCAGTAACTTCTTCGCGTCAAGACCCCTCATGACAAATTCTGCACCCGTCACAGTTGGGTGATTCCGTTGATCTCTTACGTCGTCTATGATGCTGTCGCTGGTTTTATGATCGGGCCTCAAATCTTGCCGATCAGTCTGGGCTTGAATATGTGTCTCACCGGGTTGCTTGTTAGCAACGTCTTGATAACCTTCCAATGGTACCCCTTCGTTAAAAGGTCCAATTGCCATTATTCCATTGTGCCCTCTTCTTCCACAATTTTGGCCGACCGATGTTCGACTTTCATGGCGCTATCACGTTGCTCAAGCTCCTACTCTGCTTAATTTGCCCATGACACATTGGGCTCTTTCTTCTTTGGAATCACAATAGTGGTCTTAAATAGATTTTGATCGGTTTTAACGGAAAATTTTATACCTTGCGAATCATGCTTCAAAGCACGATCCTCTTTGATCCTCAAGAAACTTCAAGATATGTCGAGTTTAATATTTCAGATCGAGCGAGCGGTTGTCCTTTTTTACTTTTTTGGTACCGGAGCCCTCCCAAACCTCTGATAATTCGGGGTTCCGTTTATCTCACGCGTCTACGGCGATCCCTCTGCCCCGGACGCTTCAATCCCGAATTCAATCCTGATCTTGGCATCCTTTAAAAGGACGCACGGTAAAATACAGAGTCAACAGAAGATCCGGGCACATGCATCATTGTGCACAATAGTGATCGCTATTTGAGGAGTCGATTTCTAATTTTTAACTCGCACTCGGACAACCGTCTAATGGAGGGAGTACTCCGATTCCGTGTTATATTTTTTGCTCACCTTGTGTACCTGTCAGTGAGGCGGATTGCACACTTCCAGGGGGACTCGAGTCGATGCTAAGCTTCAATTGTGGTTGGGATTGGTGCTGTCTCGTGGAAACCTTCACACGATAGCAAATGTACTTGAAAGGTGCTCGATATTCGTTACCTTGATCTCTACGAGATCGTCTTGTCTAACGTAGCTACTTGATTTGAGAGCCTTTTGACCCCATGAGTCGTCTCGCGATCTTGTCTCCTTTTCTGTACGTGCTAGGAGCGCCCGATAGCAGTTGGGTTTATGTTGACGTTCATTGATCCCTGGCCAAACAATCCAGGGATATAACTTGATTAAAGTATGCAACTTTCTTGACGTCGGGTGGCCAATGATTCAACCCGAAATGGAAAGCGACAAAGCCCTTCAAAGCACAATGAACTCCGTTTATTGGTAACCTTTCAAAATCAAAAAAGTAACAGATCGATAGGCCTATCCGTCACACGACTTTCGAAGCCACGCGTCACCTTCCCAAGAGGTCGGCCCCTTGTACCTATGTGGTTTACACCAAGTATATTTTCTATGAAACTATAGCGTGATGTATAGCCTACTTGTGTACAACAGATTGAGATCGAGGGATCAGATCAATACCAACGGATCTTGTACACAACAGATCGAGATCGAGAGATAGGATCGAGACCGATAATTCGAATCAATATCGATAGCCACCCATTCCAGCCCGAATTCTTATATTCAAAATCTTTGTCGAAGTTAACAGATGCCTTCGATTTGCTGGCTCTCACGGCCAACGCAACAATTACATCTCGTGACTACTTCACCATAGTCGAATGGTGACGGGATACGCGATGTGGGCTCAACAGGTATGGAAAAAGCGAGATTCTCAATGTTGTTATTAAAATCTGCCTTAATCATACAGAAAGTCGATGCATGACCACAGACGCTTCAGCAAGTACTTCTGCTCGTACGAAAAAAGTCGAAGAATCCTTGAAGCTTCTTCACATCGACAAGGGAATGATTAGTTGGTACCAGGCTTGACCGTTTCGGAATGACGGCGTCCGACGATCGTTGTCAAGGTGCACCCATCAAGTAGTATTTTGATACCCGGGAATGTACACTTCTTTAAATCGGCGTAAAACTTATGCTTGCGCATAAGTTGAAGAACCTGACGAACGTGAGTTCTGTGAACTTCAACGTCCGTCTTTCCGTCCATAGCCCGGCTATGGACGAACACACCGTCGAAGTAACTTGGTGCGAAATCACGCATCGGTCTCAACAAATTTGTAACGCATCTGTTGAATGTTGCAGGGGCATTGCTCAGCCCCTGTGGCATCACTAGCCACTCCCACAACATTCCGCTGGGGGTACTCACTGCCGTGTACGGAACATCCCGTTCACGCATCAGGATCTGATAGAATCCATCCATCAGATCCATGGACGAAAAGATGGTACTCTTTGACATACCATCGATGATTACGTCCTTCCTTGGTATCGGCGTCTGAGCCGGCATCGTTGCAGCATTCAACTTGTTGAATGCGTGCACTATCCACCATCCTCCTGTGGCCTTTCGCACACAAAAGTTCGGAGAGCTGTGAGGGGATGTTATTTCCCTCACATGGCCCGCTGCTAAGCGATCGGCAAAGAACTTGTCGATCGCTAGTACTTGTTCACGAGGCAGTGGCCGCTGCTTCATGACACAATACTTCGAGCCCGTTTTGAGCTCGATCTCGTGTCGAGTGCCTTTGTCCTTAGGCAACTCGCAAGGTACGGATTTAGGGAATACGTCCCTGAATTCGATCAAATCCTTATACAAAGGATTTGCCTGAAGTGACTCCCACGATTGAGACGTGTATCGTTCAATATGAGTCTTCTCATCGAGGACACTTTCGTCCATCGATGAGCTGCTGAGAACCCGTTCGTTCTCAGCAAATACTGTGGCCGACCGAATGTCGGTCACATACTCATCCTCCGTGACGAGTATGCAGATCTGCTTGACTTTGCCACTACGCAGATCACGCAAGAACCGTTTCGGTTCTAGCGTTGGCAATTGAGTTATCTATGATAGTCAACTTAGGAGGCGCAATCAGATCAAGCGCATAAGTGCCTACGCTTGATCCGTCATTGACCAAGACGTTTAACGTCTCTGTTTTCTTCCTGGAAACTTATTTCTACAGACTGATTGGGCTTGTCTGATCAGTTTGCTGAGCGCGTTATCTCTCAGCAAGAAACTTATGAGAAATTCTTTTCTCAAGCACGTGCGAGATTTATTCACTCAATGTCTTATGGCTGTGGCTGTGCAAATACATTCGGGTAACCATCCTCTACGGTCGACTCACCTGTCGACCTAGGATGATCGCGTTGCCGTCTCTGTGCAATCAAAAATTTTTCCTAGGGTCATATCCGCACGTCATGCATTTATGTTCCTTTCCAACCGAATAACATAAAAAGTAGGCATTCGGTGCTGCCTGTAAATTAGTACAGCGGCTAGGAGCTTTCTCCACAGTGTTGTGATCAGCTACACTGAGGTCTTGTGCAGTCGTCGTAAAGACCGTATCACTAGTGAGGTCATTACCCTCACTCGTAAGACACCCACCCGCTTTAGAGCGCTCCTAGACGATTATCAAATGACTATCTAATAAAGAAGTTTCTGGCTCCTCGACGGATCGATTCTGACCATCCACATTTAGCTAGTATCTCATTAACCTAGGCAATCATAGGAAGACATTAAATTTGTCATCCAGATCCAGTATAATAATATCATCATTATAAATTTGCCATCTAACGTGTGGTAGAATTCGACTACACATTTCTTTACGTTGATCGATGTGCCTGTCAATAGATGTACCATCATTTTTGTTGGAGGGATCTCTCACTCAACATAGTTGAGTCATTTAGCCTCTACCGACTGTCGACGAACAAAATTGCGTGACGCAACATAATCAACTATGGCGCGAATTGACAAGTCCTTCGCCACTTCCAAGTCAAGGTGATGAGTGATATCTCATAATTAGGTGCAGAGGCACACAACGATTGTGTGTCAGAAGAAAAATTCGTCAAGAAATTTGCAAAGTCGCTTGATGTTGCTGGATCAGTAGGGCGCTCCGCCTCTACTGACCCCGTCCATTTTTTTAATTGTCCGCTTTGCTGTTTCGTCTTTGCAACGGCTTCGGACCTTCTTCCTCCAGTTCTCCGATCTCTTCGAGGGTCACTGCGCTCTGCACTACGAGGTTCTGAGCGGGGTCACAGCATTTATTCGCATAGTGTCCTAGATTGTGACACGATGGCATCTCAGAAATTGCTAGTCGCTCGCAGGGAGAGGTCTCTCGCTCTCAAAATGACAAAGATTCCTTGGCTCTGGACCTCCGGCCGCTGGTAGTCTATGTGAACGAAAAGGGGTCAACGTAGTTTGAGCCTGTCCCACACTAAAGCATCATGTTCCTCGGCGTATATTACGTCTGATAGCGTCTTCAGCTCTCCGCGGAACAGTTGGTCCCTGGTGGGGCAATCTTTAAGTCCTTAAATGGATATTGTGTTAAACTCAAATTCACTCATAGAGTTCGCTACCATGCAATTTGCAAGATAGCGTACATATAGGGAGTATTCATGAACATTACGCTTACCCTGCTTGAGTTACACAAGCTCTGATAGAGTTCTGAACTCTGCCCTTGGCGGTTCAAACGTTTCACTGAGTAGGGCTTGAAGATACTCAACGACCCAAACAGGTTTGGGTCGTGCAAGTTAAAATATAGAGCCCAGTTCTTGGCGACCCCTACCAAGTATGACTGAGCAAACAAATATGCAATTGTTCATCATCGACGCGGAGACGAGCCTCGATGGCACCGTCCAGCTCGACGAATTATCTTGAAAGAGAGTCTTTCTCGGCTCCCCGGTACATAAAGATCTCCAGATTAAGAGCCTTCCGTCGACTTTTACGCGTCGACTGTGCGGACTGAGACTTTTGTTGTCTCAGGGTTTCAGTCTGCTGGGTTTTGTTGTTGCAACAATTTCACCTGCGCTCGTGACTCATCAAGTTCTCGTTGCAAGAACTTGCTGATGACGGCATGCTGTCGGTCCCTATCCTTTGAGAAAAGCATGGCCCACACAGCGTCTTCGCCAACAGTCGAGATTATTCGTTTGATCGCACTGCACTCGACATCGCACCAAAAAATGGCTTTTACGACATGTTCATGTTAGGCTTTGCGGTGATTGTTCTAGGAGGGACTACAAAGTGCTATCAGGTGTAACGGGGCGCCGGCAATTACTTAATGAACTTCGAGTACGCAGTGAGCTTTCATGGACAACAGCGAAATCACTGCTCTTCCTAGGTTTATGCACAAATCATAGGTAGGGTAAATGACTAAGGTAAACCCTAGTTGTAGAAATAGTAAAATCGTTAAATTATATAACTAAGTCCAATATCTCTTGTTTTCGAAGTTTTCTAAACTTAAATATATTAATCGAACAAAATTATGATGACGTCTATTCGCCATTCAATGCGCGCGTCTATCCACGATTAATCCGTTGATTAAGACACAAAATCAACCACTGAGTAGGCCTTTGGGTCATATCAAAAGTATCACCATATATAGTGAATAAATTACCAACACAATATTATGAGGAAATTGCTAAATTCACACCCTTTTTCCTTAGATTCACACCCATCCTTTAAAATATTATATATACAAGGTTCGCAATAGCCGTTAGACAAAGACGAGTACTTTCTCGGCCACTTGGCTACGGGCGACATCTTACGCGCTGCTGTAGCTGCTGGTACCGACATAGGCAAAAAGGTCGACGCCGCGATGGAGTCGGGCACACTTGTGTCCGACGAGATTGTCGTCGGTATCATTAACGACGCCATCAAGAGTTCGGAATGCCCTCGTGGCTTTATTCCTGACGACTTTCCACGAACGGTCGTGCAGGCCAAAATGGCGAGAACAAGAGGAGGTACAGACTAGTGTCCAGGTTGCAACGCAGAGGCTGACCATAGTTCCCTCTATTCGTATGCGTATTCCCCGCACCTTAATAAGTACCTGCTGGCCTTCAATGACGTCTCTCGCGCTGTCTGGGCGTACGTGTTGGATCTAACAATGACAACGGTTCTCAAGGCGCGTGAAGTTAGCGATCTGGACTGGAGCCAAGTGGCAAAAATCACGTGGTACGTTGTGTCACTGCCGCTAAAAATGGTTCAGACGATGGCCGGAATGAAGATCGTGCACGATGCCGTGGGCTTTGTGCGATCCCCAGGTGGCTCTACACTCTTGCAAGGGAGCTCTCCGCTATGGATGGTCTGTGCTCTGTCCCGTCTCGCGCTATCTGTTCGGCTTCCCGCTTATGGTAAGGCCTCGTTGATATGCCGCGCCACTCTTTTCATGCACTCAATCTGTACGACCCGGTGTTCAACTTCCTCTTCTTTCTGCGCTCCCGGACTTTCATGCTATTTTATCCCTCAGGTGTGCCTGGTACGTACTTCCTTGCATCCATAATGACCTGCCGCAGGTCGATCCGAGTGGCTTGAGTTCGTTGAGGTGCTAGTAGAGCTCACATACTCTTTTTGTCTATTATGTAAAGTTCTTCGCATGGTGAGCTCAATCAGCTTTCTCCAGACGGGTGTGTATGCCATCCAGCTGCCCATCACACACAAGATCTCGATCTCGCTCTACGTAATGTCATATTTCTGACAATATCGGCCTGCTCGCTATTTCGCTTCCTACGAGTCAGATAACGAGACGGATGGATTGAAGGCTCGTGATTGTGGCATCCATTCATCACGTTTAGTTTCCAATTACCCCTTTTTTGAAGAAATTTTCACTTAAAAGGAACAGTCAATCAATTCGGCGTGAGCTAGTCTGGCGTTGGCGCTCTTTTGTAATCTTTGGTACGTTTACGACACCTCGATCACATTCAAGGTAGACACTCTTTCCTGAAATCGAACTTTCAATCGTAACAGCATAGCCTTGGCCACGTGCGAACGTCTGCACAGTATCCATAAGTTGCTCCCGACTGGCATACTAAACCTCGGGAGGAGGAAGCATGTTATTGCGTATTGCCCTATCAGTAAACGCTGGAGGAGCTAGACCACAGGCGTGAGTAGTATCTTATGTATTTCTTACGTTATACTTGCCGATTAATGGCCTAGAATATTGAGTTATACTTTTGTCAGAAAACAAATATTAAAATGAGTAGGAATCTCAGATATAAGAAATTGAAGGAAGGGTGTGAATCTCTGGAATAGGGGTGTGAATTTAGCAATTCCGTGTTATTAACTACCATTTGTCACACATCCTACTTTCATGTAACGCGCTACCCATTTACACATCATTTGCCACTGTCCTACTGGTCTACCATGAGGCATCCTACGGCATCGTTCCGGGCAATAATGTTACGGGGTGAGCCGTTACATAAAAATTGGTACGAAAGTACCAGTTTTGAATATTATCTTTTTTGATAATATTTGATTAGTATCACTCGAGAAAAGAGATGTTGTCGGAATATTATCTCTAAGGGTAATATTCGTGGAGGGGTCCACTTCTTGGTTGATGTACACGGTACATCAACCAATTTTACCACCATTTGCTGCTGGACGAGCGCAATGGGTGGTGGACAGAAGACCCACATAGGAGACAGTAGTTCACTATAGTTAAATTAAGACAAAAGATGATTTAGTAAGAAAATACCTATAATAAAAACAGTTCTCCTTTTCCCTCAAGACAAAGCTTTCAGGTTCTGTATTGTCTTGGTCGCGTTTCTTCGCGCCTATTGCGAATGACGTCGGGCGTACGCATTCTTGTATTGTTATCATGTCAAGGCCTTGCTCAGTTATCTGAGCAAGAACGTGCCCCATCACAAATACGACGTATTGACCTAGATCCTTGAGCCCTCGTTAACGATTGCACACAGTTGTGATCGACAAAGAAGCGATGATCGCGTGGAACGATATTACGCCGTGCAAAAACGACGTACAAGGACAACGTTCAAAGACAATTGGTGGGTGTCAGAATATCTATGCGCAGCGCAGAGACGCTTACACTTCATAGTAGCTGGTCTTTCGGTCTAGCGATGTGTGTGAACGAAGGGTTATAGCACTGCATCGGGTCGGTGAGTGCGATAGACGAGATTGCGTTCTTATCGCACGATAAAATAACCTAGCTGACCTTCCGGTCGTGCTTAGGAGAGCAACAGCTTCAGGCAGCGTCGATCAAAGTTGCAAGACGACGAAGTCAAGGCTGTGTCAGCCTGATCGAGCTTGCGCGTCGATTGATGATGTCTCGTGTCGATTGACTTTACAAGCCAATGACACTTCCGCACGCTTGGTTCGAAACCCTCGTCCAGTCAAGCAATCTATTTCGCAGGTAACGCGATCGCTACCGACTACCACATCTTGTGCAACAACTGCTTTGTCATTTTTAAGTGGTGATTATCCCATAGAGGTAGCGGCTGCATTAGTTTGTTACAACGATCAGTATCGTCATACACTGCAATTGAAAGCCGAGACAGTTGTGACACGAAAGCGTTTACTAATGTTAGCACCTTGCGCGAATGCGCGTAATCTTAACTAAACCCCTTAGCCAACGACTTCATCAATGGGCCTGCACAGAGACTACTCGACAGAAATTACGCTTAATATTAAAGCGGCAAGACTGACCAACTACGAATTCGAGATCCTTGAAACCATATCGCAAATTCCGCTAGTGCTTTGACCCAGTCTATCAGGAACTTTGTTGTGGCTGCCACCGGAGCAAAACTTTCTTCGTTCCCTTCGACTCTATCGGGATGCTTGACGTCCAAGATGGCTACTGGCCCACGCAGACCCTTCGAGTTCTTGACGTTGTCTTCGCGAGCGTGAAGAGCTGAAGTTGCAGCGGAAGTGGCAGCCGAAGAAGCCACTGGTCCAGCGCTTGCTCCAACGCAGACGAACGTCGAGAGCAGAAACCAGCACAACAGACGCATAATCTTGGGTCGGGCGCGCGATACGGGCGGAAATGTTCTGTGGGCACGAAATGGAATCGACACCACTAGGTCAGAGGAACGAGTGGACTTGGGTGTGGTCTGTGTAACAGGGCACTGTTGACTACGTACTGGTTGACCAGTACGGAGTATACTTCCACTGACGACAGTGGTCGACAGTGCCCTGCTAGGTGTTGAAGGAAAACAGAGGAAGTAAAAGAGAGTAAGTGAACACTCTAGTCTCTGGTAAAATTTAAACTGTATGAATATAATTAAGTCCTATCACTTCTTGAATCTCTGTTGTCCTGACTTACTTATACTAATATAACTAAATGTATGATGACGTCTACCCACCACCCATTGTGCGCGTCTAGCAGCGATTGGTGGGTTGATATAATCACGATATCAACCAATGAGTAGACCCTTCGGTCATCTCAACAATATCACCATGTCTGTGGTATTGTTAAAAGAATATTCGACGTAATAATCTTTTTGTCAAATTGTTTTAATGACTATTTCATGTAACGGGCTACCCCGGTACATCAATCCTCC
>CANTFL010000981.1:0-101759 GCA_947650285.1 Hyaloperonospora brassicae | reverse complement strand
CAATCAATTGATGACAGACATCGGTCTTCAACAATTGATACACTCACTGTGTTCTAAAATTACTTTATAGGGTACCCCCCTCTCTTGTGTGCACCACACCTATCGTCGACTACCAGCCGACGTGTAACCCCGTTACATTACCTCGGTTGTAAGGATCTCACAAGGCAGAACGGTTGAGAGAACAAGGTACTAAAAAGCCGAGCTGTTAAGAAAGCAGTATTTTGATGCTGCTGTGGGTAGATCGACACATGTACATCGACCAGAAAGGCTTAAGACTGGTACCTCCAAGTACAAAAGATTCAAGAAATTTATTGGTTCAGGTAGTTCGTCGAGTTAATGACGCCATCAGGGCTCGTCGCTTCGTCGACGACGAAGGCAAGTCCTTTTCTCCCAATCCAAATTGGCTGGCCGAGCCAAGGCTTGGGCTTTTAACCTCAAGCTTATCAAACCATATATAATTGAGTCGCTTGAGGTCTTTATGACCCGACTCCGACAAATTTTTGAGCCTCAACGAGCCGAGTTAAGGGCTTGTGCTGCGTTTCTAAAACTCAGGCAGGGTAAACTCGATGTGCACACTTATCCGTGGCACTTTCAATGCCTCTCGAGTTGCATTACTGTCAACCCGATTGATGAACACACTAAAATCATTGTGTTTTACCAGGATCTTATAAGTGGCCCCTTCAAGATCCAGCTATTCCGCCTCGAACTGGATTTGCTAGAACAAGCGATCTCAGTGGTGGAATTGGAAACTTTTCAGTTTGAGACAGGTTCAAACTAATTCGTTCGCATCTCGTGCATCGAGACTTCAGGAATTAGGAGGTCTGAAACCGACGGATCTCTGCTACTTGAAGAGCGAGCTTCAACGCTCTCCAGGAAAAATACGATTCTAGAAATGAAATCGCTGTCAAGAGATAGGTCACCACACCTACGAAAGTAGTACCCACCCCGTATCATGTACGACCGTACAAACGCCCGTCAGAAAGGGCCCGATATGCGGTTTGACGTTGTTGTGTGATGTAAACAACGAGACGGGCCGTCAAAATAATGGTCTGGTTCTCTAAAAGTAGAGCGTTCTGCTGATTTATCAACGTCAAGCATTTTTCGGACCCTTAAATACAGGTTGATCCCAACACACAGTCATTGTGTGCTACTTTCCCACTGTAAAGAATGCTGGCTTTGCTAGCGAATGTAACTCGGGATCTAATTCGGATATTTGAAAGCGGGTACTTATGTACGTCTCACAGATAATTATCAAGAGCACAGCGATTATCTAACTTATTGAGATGTTTTGGGTTAAATTATATTACACAGGGCAAACGAGAACCTTCTAAACTCCCGACCCATCATAACCCATAGATACGCGTAAATGCCACAGGTGTACTGACTTTTGAGTCGTGAATAGCATCAGGGTATGGCGGTTGCCTTCAAGTATTCGACGCAAAGTATGTTAAAATATGCATGCCATGGGATGGCGTGACCAATTGTGATATTTTACACCTTACAAGCCCCGCCAAGATCAATTTGTGCGCAAGTACATTCGTGCTTGCGAGGTTTGTCAACAGGTGAAGCCTATTCCTTCTTCTTATGCACCTTTACAGCCTCTTCCTGTCCCGGAATAGTGCTGGTAGTCCGTTTAGTGGACTTCGTCTTCGGGTTCCCCGAAGACGCTCACAAGAATAATGGTATTCTTGTGTTTGTGGACCATTTCAGTAAGATGGTTCATCTTGCTGCAATTTTAGAGACGATCAACGCCCACGCAAGTGCGCGTGTTTTCATTGACACGGCGTTTCGACTCTATGGATTACCCCGTGAACTCGTGTCCGACCGTGACCTTCGGTTCATGGCGGAGTTTTGACAATCCGTGTTCCGCACATTGGGAACACGGTCAAAATGTCAACCTCTGAATATCCTGAAACAGATGGTCGGACAGAATGTGCCAAACGCATCCTCGAATAAACCCGTCGCGAGTACGCCCACTCGTTTTTGAGTTAAGGTTAGTTCTCGCCGATGGTCGAATTTGCCATCAGCAACTCCGTGCATGCGTCTACAACGCATAAACCGTTCTACGTGAATGGCATACGCCACCTACGTATTCCCGGGATAAGGGGGGTTCGCTTGAGTAAAAACCTTTTTGGCTCTTGTTCATCACATAGTTAAGCCAAAGTGTGATGAGGTATCTCTCAGAGCCTTGAAGAACTATGTGAGTAAGGTTGTGTCACTTTGAGCCTGTATTGAATGTGAATATGCAAATAGTTTCATTCGACACCAGTTCGTTGAGCGCGGAATTCCTCTCACTAGGATGAAGGTATACCTTGCAAAAGGCGCATCTACAATATTAAAGATATGTATAGTGGAGATCCATTACACGTTAGAGCAGAGCAGAACGATAATATTTTTCGTATTGGACTTGGTTGACATATGTGATGTCATCCTTGGACTATTAAGTCTCAGAACATACGGGCCATAGATCAGCTGGCTACATTGATACGTAAAAATGCCTGCAACTTGTTCATCAGATGGCAATCTAATGAACTTCTCGAAGTGTTCACAAGCGCTTAGATATTCTACGAGTGATAGCGATGACTTCGCTCGTGGTCCAACCGTTAGCCACGACTTCACAAGACATAAGAGTAGTTGACCCCTACATTGGAAAGCGAGCTGCTGAAAGCTGTTTCTGAAAGTAGATAATTTTAGAGGTTATCTACTCGAATAAGTCGAGTGGTCCGAAACATGGCTATTGGTCTAGAAGTCAACTATTAGGACGTCAAATCCAATTGTACATGAGGGAAAATAAGTAGAAGTGAGATTGGAGAATGGATTGAGAAATAAACTGAAGAATGGCTACTGTGAGCATTCGGACGAGGGGCGAGGTTCGGAAGGGTCGATCACGACTATCGGATCTGATCGGAAGATGGATCCAATCCGAGAGTGAATTCGATCCGATAGTGGATCCGATCCTGACCTGAGTCAGGGGTAGAAAATAAATCAAGGAGCCTAAGATTTAAAAAAGACAGATTGATTCATTGGATGAATCGCGGCGAGTGCCTTTTGCATAGATAGGCTAGGTCGTTGCTTTAGAAATTTGTTTGGCTAATCTCAAACGGAGTTCAATGTACTTGAAAAGATACGTATCATATCTTCCGAAATGGATCTTTGTCCTCCCCAAGCCATCAAGAGTTGAGCCTCTCTTTAGTACAAGTGTTGTACCGGAATTGGTTGGTCAGATGCGGTTAGGACTCTCACAAACATCAAGTCAGTTTCGATAGAGCGCAACACGAAATCAAGGGTGGTCGATATCGCGAAACGACTCAAGTGGTCATAATGTCAAGCAGATCAAGATTTATATATTGGACAAGGCGATCTCGATGAGATCTAGGTAGCTTACATTAAGTACCTACAAGTAATCTGTGATAGAGTGAAGGCTTCCACTCGATCACACCAGTCCCAAATACGGTCAAGTTTAGCTTAACACGGGTCCACCGAGAAGAGTGCAGCCCGCCCTACCAACGTTTACAAAGGGTGAGAAAGGAATCTAGCACGTAAACGGAGTCCTCCTCTAATAGTCGGTCGTCAGGGAGCCAGTGGAGAGGCGGGACCACATCAGCTATTTCGTGAACCCCGCTCATCCACAACAACGTGGTAATCCCCAGTCTATCGAAAAGAAACCGTTGAAGGCCCAACTACGGTAGCGCTACCACAGATATGAGACGTTAATGATATAATTCCTCATTCAATAAAATGTCGACATCCTCAAAACTAAAAAATTAAGGGAATAAGTCCCCCGAAACATGAGCGAATCATTTCTAAGAAAAAAAGGAGACATTAAATGCTTGAATGAACGACGGATCAAGTGTCGGCGCTCGTAAACCGGATCTGATTAGCTCCAACGGAAATTCGGAATCGGATCTATTGCCGACGCTCAAACCAAATGGTAGTCGCGCAAGATCTTTGTATTGGCAAATTCAATCCGATCATCGCACTCGTCGCATAGGTCGAGTGCGTCACCATCACCGATCGTCAGTATTAGATATTGAATACGAACATATTCTCAGCAGCTCATCAGTGGACTAATTTCTCTATGATAAGAAGACTCGGATAGGGATTTACATGTCCTAATACAGAAAGTCATTTATAATATATGTATATATATTACGATAATTTGATGATATCACATGTTGCAACCTCTAAATTCGTGCCGTGCGAGTTGACCAAGGATGAAGGCACTCGAAATAAAATCAGAATAAAACCCGATTCGAAGTAAGGCATCATGTACGGTAGCAGTGGTTGCTGCTCTTGATCGAGTAATTGTTATCGACAAAATTTTTACCGATCGTTTAGCAGCGGGCCACTTGAAAATATACAAACTTATTATCATGACTTATTGAGCATATGCGTGCGAAAAGGCACATGACTATGGCATATAGTGCATGTCTTTAACAAGTTGAAGTTGCAACGGTATAGGATCAAACGCCGACACTGAAAAAGACGTAATTATAATTGGTATGTATTAGGGTACCATCGTTTCGTCTACGAGTCTGACGGACGGTTCCTATCAGATCATTTCGCGTGAACGGGATATACCGTTCACGCTAGTAAATAAGCTCAGTGGATTGCCATAAGAGTGGATAATTATGTAATATGGGCTAAGTAATGCCCCTACCACATTCAACAGACGTGTGACAAATTGATTGTTGATATTGCGAGATTTCGAACCAAGTTACTTTGACCATGTGTTCATTCATTTCCGGGCAAAGAATGGAAAGTTAGACGTGAAAGTCCATCGACTTCATGACCGAAAGGTCCTTACATTTTGCGCTAGCATAGGATGTCTGACAACCTTATCAAATCGATATTTGGCTAGCAAAGTACCACGCATTGGGTGCATCGTCAGTAAAAAGACGTACGCACTGATCCCTATATACTGAGTAGTTTACCGACTACCCCGTGTCAGTCGATGTTGAGGAACTTCTTATGACTATTGGTTTAGCGACGTACTTGCACAAGTACTTACGCAACTACGCCGAGATGACCGTGCACTCTCTATTTGTGAAAGAAAATGAAAAGAATTGACGCAACTACGCCGAAATAACGGTACATCTCTCGTGAAATGACACAAGAAGTATTGTGGAGAGCTGAGCATCGGCACTCCTTCCAAGGCATCATGAAGATCCTGATTCTCTCGACTGTGTTGACTAACGACTACCAAGATGGACTATTTCACGAGGTTTGTTACGCCAGCGACTCTAAAATAGGCTATGTATTTATGAAATATAACACAGACGATGCGGAGCGCGTCGTCTGCGATCTGTAGCGTCAGCTGCAACCCATTTTGCGCAAATATCTAGTACATGATAAGGAACCATTTTCTAGAGATTATGCACTGGATAAGGTGCACGTCTGTATCTCACGAGATCGATCCTTCATTGTTCATACGGAACATGCAATCATACAAGCGACCTTAAACATTCCTAGCCTATCGCAAACCATCATGAGGTGGCTGTCGTTCTTTGCGGGCCAATATATCTCCGCGGAAGTTAACTCAAAAAAAAATCATCGTCGCTGATGATTTACCAGGTCGGCCTCGATCAGAGACGGTTGTGTCATTCGACAGTGAGGATAAACCCTTTGTTACCGTGCTGACTAGCAACATCCCTCCGTCGATTTTGCTGAACGACGTGAAAAACAAACATGAAAACGATATGGGACTTGTGCGACGGTGGAATATCGTGGCGTTCCAGCAAGTCTTGAAAAGGTTGCTAGCGGCGTATCAATCCGATGAAGATTGTGCCAATATATTAATCTTTTATAGATTCTGTACAACGCTTTAAGCACTCCTTTTAAAATCATTGTCGCAAAATTAAATTTAAAAGACGCGAGTCTACGCGAGAGTTATAGCATGTGGCGAAAATCGATCCTACGTAAAGAACCTTACCAACTGCTGCTTATTTCTGACAAACTTTAAATAAGGGACATGCGTTGCATTGCTGTCGTCATCTCGTGTTGTTAGCTGTTTGGTTAGACCTTTCAAAGAGCTCAAACCTGTAGCATTATAATATGAACTTAGTGTAGAAAAAAACGTTATTTGTGAAAAGAAGTTATGCATCGCCTGTCATTAAAATGAAAATTCGCCTAGACATTAGCAGAATTTGATTAGGCTCTGTGTGTATTACCGAGTTCGGCCACATGCTTCACCGCGTGCGTATATCAATATCCAGCGGCATACTACGTGTCTTTATAACAATTCATAATGATTTGCGCTAGCACATCATGTGTAATAGTCACGATGATCCAATAAGTTGCTATTGTGGCCGTTGGAAGACTTATCTCAAAGTGGGTCGCGACTTTTATTAGATCCGCCAGTGTCATATCATTTGCAAAGACATAATCGATTGTGAGACCCGGTAACGAGTTACTTGTAGCCCTTCATTCCGTGCACCGTTGCAGCCGCTACCAATTCCGGCAGAATTCCGGATCCCCGTATCAATGGACTTCGTCATTGTATTTTTCAAAAAATGATCACAAGAATACTTGTATTTTTGTCTTCGTTCATCGTATTCGCAATATGGTGCATCTTTATAATCTCTTTAAGTCTATCTTAATCAAGGGCTGTGTTCGTGTCTTATTCGACACAAAAACCTCGAATCTATGATTATCCCAGTGAACTCGTTTCTGGCAGTAATTCTCATTTCACGATCTCGCTTGGCAATCCGTGTTCTGTTCTTTTGGAATAGAGTTAACGGTTATTTTTTCTAATCATCCGAAAACGGATCGGCAGGCACAACATTCCACTCGAGGCCTCGAAGAAAACTTCGAGGGTATTTTCACTCGCTCACGTGTTATTGTGATTATGACCGATGTAATGGTTTACCATCAACTGCTTGGTGAATACATTAACTACGACAAAACCGTTCTCCGTAAATGGTTTGCGCCATTCCTAATTCCCGACCTTCCAGCTCGGAATTTGGGGTGGCAGATATCTCGAGCAGCGATTATGACTCTTTCTTATCACTCTTCGAGGTGATTTTTGACGCGAAAGCAAACGACTTCGACTACAGCTGTAATTAAGGAAGAGAAACCCAGCCATATCGATGATATTGCTGACAGAGATAATGAGGAAGATATTGGCATTTTCAGCATCGTCAATCACTATCCCAGCGAGGTACAAGATACCCTATATATATAGAAGAAGAAGAAGAAGAAGAAGAAGAAGAAGAAGACGAAGAAGAAGAAGAAGAAGAAGAAGAAGAAGAAGAAGAAGAAGAAGAAGAGGAAGAAAGCCTGAAACAATCTCTGCAGTGCGCACAAGGCGCACTGAAAAAAACGAAGTCGAGTCAGCAGAAAAACATCGCTGGTTCGAGAAGCAGTGGTATATTTTGTTTATATTATCTCGCTGACGCGGCAGGCTTACCAAAACATAATGCTGATGAGAATGGAAGGGTGTATGTTCTATCATGAAACGAAAACGAACTTGTCTATATAGTTACAGTGATTTTTTTGGAAGAGGTGTGACCCACGCAGACAGTAAACGATTACTTCCCCGATACATCGTTCCATTTTGTGTATTGCGTCGACAAGGCAACACATAAACTCATGAGCTGCCATATAGGATGCGCACGCAGATTAAGCTTTGCGTGGGGCACCTCTGCCTGTTTTGTCAGTACTAAACCCATTAACGATGAAGATAGCCTTCACGCTTCATAATCTTCATCTCATTTTTGCATTCGCGATCCAACTGTTTCGCTTGGTCGCACACCGCTTAGATCATTCCATTCAATTGGAAAAAATCTAGCTACGAGCTTTTAACAGATATATTAGATGACGAATGTATCGTTTGTTTTGGAACTATGCGACAGCAAAATCATCACCATCCTTCTTACGATCGTCGCGGGTTCTCCGAGGAGTGTCGGTAAAGGAGTGACGCGTGTCCCACTCGTGATACAAATTTCCGCAGAATTTATCAAAGGCGTCATCCATCTCGTGCACATTGAGATGGTCCGGCGAATGGTCTAGAGCAGGTATTACCTCCTCCATCACATCTTTAGCTGGACTCGCGCGGTGGCCTCCACTTTCTACTGGGGTGTAAGTTAACCTACCGCGATGTGTAAAAGGTTCGGACAAGCTATTTTATCCGATAGCGTGGATATCCACCTTCGTAACACAGATAGGGGAAACTCTTCCAGGTAATAGTTGACGATATCGGCCTCGTCGACCCGTTTGGCGAGATCCACGCGCTGTATCGGTAGACACGTTTAGAGAACGAACGCCCGAAACGTTTCAGATCCACAAGGTCTCGATTACTTCATACATGCCTTAGGATATGCTCGCCTTTTTTGTAAATCTAATATAGAAGGTAGGCCTCATAAAGGCGTGAGCAGATTGTCAATGTAATACAGGTAATTCTCGCTCAATGGGAGACAGAACAAGCTTGCCTTCATTCTTTGTCGGTGCAATTTGTATGGTGCATTGGCGGTTCATTTTTTTAAAATTTTCGCTAGCAGCTTTAAAGTTTTGATCTATGTGTCACATCCAAATAGATTCCACCTTCTTAATGAGGATTCCAGGCCAGTATCAATGATCTACCACCTCGACAATGGTGTCCGTGGTAACATTGATGTATGAAAAAGACGTCAATGTAAAATATATGTTCATCGATCTTGTATTCGAATTAAAGTCCAGTAGATAGAGCCTTAGAAAAATGAAAGAGAACTAGTGTATTTTTAGTGAAATATCCATATCACTTCTCCATAAATCGCCGTGAATTTATCCACTGTTTGTTATCAAGAGCGGGGCGAAGGATGTTGAGGTCTTACTCTTCCTGCGTCGTGCCAAACGAATCACCGATTTTAGGATGTCATCATCCCGTCAATCACCATGGTTCGATGGCTTGAAGCGAAGTCACCGGCAGTTTTGCGATGTCAAAACCATTGTGTGGCACAATCGCCTTGTTACCAGGCGATAGTAATCGATTTGTACAGGGCCAAGTCTTCGGGTTTGTCGGACGACTCGGACTAAATGAGACGCAAGTCGGTCATTACCTGAAAATACAAATTTGGACTTGGCGTCGTAGTCTTTGCAGATCGCAATTTACTAGCAGATTGAGCTGTTGTTTTTGAGCCGGACAATAGGTTTAACTATCCTGACTAGACAACCTCTATCTTGTTAACATCTTGCGACATGGACACCTTACCGCAGCAGCCTCTGTGGGTATATCGGCTGCACGTGGTACATTAACCACTTGATCATGCGATGATTGGGGTTGAGGGCTGTTCAGCATCAGGCAATTGAAACACCCGATGCTAAGCCTTCTCTTGCCCTCTGTATAGATGCATAAATTCTTGCAGCCACGTATGCAACAGCATCTGCCGCACAATTCATTGACTTTATGACCGTGCAAATGTCATAATGAGTTGGTGTTGACCGATATGTGCGCTCTGATTTTCAGAGCAATAAACGATTATACTCTTTCTCCTATTAGCCGTTGATACGCCCTTTAATCAACTGATGGTTATGGAGGTTATGTATCGCGGTGAACCCAAATCATGACATTGCCACGAATTGTGCCAATATTTAAAATATTTTAAATATTGATATTTATCAAAATTAATCTGGTGAGTCAAAGTTGTTGGGATATTACTTTTAGAGGAATGTCTGGCACTGCTTCACAATTGGATAATATAGGCCCTGATATCAGCTGAGTAATACATAAGTCGCTGCTAGACGTGCGCATGAGTGGTGCGTGAAAATCCGCATTTACAGGTTTGCAGTTTGATTGGTGTAAGTTTGATAGGGAGGGTCCTTTTACAAAGCTTGAGTTCATTACATATGCATCGTTGTTTGTCTTTCCTTCCGAGCAACCTTTGCTCAGATGCTTCATTTACTCTTTCCATACGGTAAATGTTTTCGTTTGAGAGCGCACACCCACGTACTATTACGCAACAAGAACTTACCAGTTACATGGTAATATTTGAGCCTCATGACACCATTTACCATTCAATTTCTGCAAAAACCTCACGATTTTTTTGCAGGAACCACCGCTTCACCAGTGCTTTCACTGACACCTGCTGCGTGTTACATATCGCTTTCGATATCAAACGCACGAGATTCAGTCGCCTGGCCATGGAAGTGGTCTCTTTCGCAACACATCGCTTCGCATGACTTCATCAGGCATGGATGGATACAACGCACATCGGCACACTTGTGGGTCGAATGCTTCCGCTGCACGTCAAGCAAACAAATGCTCTTGCAAGTTGCTGCGGAGCAGCCAGCACCACAAACATGCACTTTAACGGAACAACGATGGTCACCGAGATGGTCTGCTAACAAGGAGCAAGTTTTGTCGCAGTTCGGATCCTGAATCAGCGAGCACTTTTTCCCACAACTGTGGTCTCCCTTACTGCATTCGCACTTTCCTTCATGGCCTGCCCGACGAAAACACACAGGCACTTCTCGTGGTAGCCCAGCTTGGCATTCGTCATACTCACAGAATCCACGGCATTTGTGGTTGGTACTGCAATCGTGTTTAATCTCAACTGTGTGTACCACGGAATGCATGCATCCAAGCTGACAGCGAGCGCACCTGTGCTGGCAACGAGAAAAACTCAACTCAAATGAAGCTATATGCTATTGTTACAAATGGGCTCGCACCTTAGCCGATCCGTCATCAAGCATATCTCCCAGCCACTGTTTTACCCTCATTATTGGTCGGCTGAAGGATGAAGACATTTTTGAAGTGTTTATCTATCTACACTACGGCTGGCTAGGGAGAAGCCCCTTTCCACTCAAAAGTCCATGTATGGCCTCACTCCATATATCCTACTTACTGATTTTTCTGTTTTTTCGGACGGTTAAGGTGACGTATGCTCTTCCTGAATGACCACTTAATTCTTTAATGGAGTGATGTAGCCCTCATATTTCTGTGTCTTGATCAATATATGCAAATGAATGAATTTAGCTTCTTTCTAAATCTACAGATAGTCTAACGTTTCTTGCGTACTGTTGGTCTTTACATATTACCGGACCTAAGCTGTCGTTTTTGGCTTTTGAGGTTGGCTACGAGCTCTTCTATACATGCATATGGGGCGAATGTCTCGTTCACTCTCCCAGGCTGCCTCGTAGTTGACTTTACCATGCCACTGATTGAGACATTCGAACTGCCGATTGAACTGACCTTATAATCAACTTCTCCACAATTTGCAAGCGGTTTGAAGATCGTCGCTGGCTAGCTAAAACGCCTTGGGTATAGGTCAACTATAAAACTTGTAGGGAGTTGGGAAATAGCATGATTTCATGTCAACAACTAACGTAGGATTCGTTCGGCTCATCGATCGTGGGAGTTCCAACTTGGCAGCGTTTTTATTGACCATTTGAATGACCTTACATGGCTCAATCTCGCTCGCAGCAACCTTTTCTCGATTCATGTCTGAATCCTATGCGAAGTGCGTTAATGATATGCGACTTTCATCGGCCATGACTATATGTCCTTGGTTGAACACAATTCAGTGAATGCAATGGTTTGGTCATAATACCTTTCTTGTGTTTCATGAGACCTGATCAAGTTTTTAAACCTTTCAAAATAATCGTGTGCTTGTCTTCTGCAAACGATTTGACATACTTTACTATACCCTTATATTGTGCTTGCGAAAATAATGCTTTCTCCCACACCTTTTGTTCTTTACGTCCGGTGTCGATCTCGGACGGTGAGTACCCCGTAGACGCACTGACTAACGTGGCATGGGCATACTGTATAGTCCCTACTCAATAAACCAAGTCTGTACATTGGCATACTATCATGCATCGAAGAACGCCTTCTAGGGCTAAGCTCTGCCTTTTTGTTTGTTCATCTGCTTGACTCGATGAGCAGTGCTCATACTGATAATTACTCTGATAATTCGCATCAGTGATTTTCAGAAGTGTGACGTAAGCTTGACATATCGGCCACTGCTTATGGCTTTAGCTAATTCGTAGTGACGTACGACCGTGTCGACGAAACACTGGTTTGCAACCTTAACTTCGTCATACGTAGGTGCAGCGGTATGTTGAGCGCGCTTGAGGATATTGTCGACGACAGCCATTATTTCGTCAAGCCCTTCCGACGTAAAAAGCTCTGAGATGAAGTCCATCGTTACTACTGAGCCAGTAATTTACTGAATCGTAATTGGCATCCGAAGCCCGTTATTACGGAGACTGGTGTTTTTTAAACGGGTACGATTTTTGCATGACTTAACATACAGTCATATTTCTTGTTGCATCGACTTCCAGTAGTACCATTGGGATGTACTTCGAAACGTGCGGCGATTTCCGGTGTGTGCTGCGATCGTCAAATTGTGGTGCTCTTCGACTGTACGAGTACGCAGCCGGTTTTTAGTAGGAAACACAGCCGTTCGACCTTGTTGGCAAATTTGATAAACAAGAGGTCGCCCTCCTTGACACAGTCGCTATTTTCGGGTACAGTATCGCTCCAAAATGATCTGAGCTCGAAACAATTGTATTAATCTCATTAAAGATCACGTTTGGCGTCCGATGACAACTCGACCTGTAAAATTGCGCGTGTATTAGCGGAACAGCAGGTTCACGAGCTCACCCTGGCAGAGATAAAGCCTAAGATGGCAGACGAAAATGAGAAGCACAAGAAGTACAAAACGAATTACAATAATGATATGTCACTTGAGCAACAGGCGGATCCACATCAACAGGGAGGCGCGAGAGAGCATCGACACCGACGTTTAAGGTGCCCGTGACATGATGAGATCATGCATCAACCATGGACACGCACTAGTGACGGCATAAATGTCGAAGTGCCGGATACAGCGATAGTATCTCCACTTATCCAGGCCCAATATAATCGTGAAAAGCTCTTTTTCGTGCACTAGCCAATAACGTTCATGAGCGCCGAACTTGTTCAAATTGAACGCGATCGGAAAGATTTGCTCGTAAAATTGGACACGAACTCACCACACAAGTAGCCAGCGCGACCGCAGTCAGCACAACCGGCCGCGAAATATGGACTAGATTGTGTACAGGATCACTTTACAATGCCTGTTTAAGTTGTATGCACGCATTGTAATGGTCAACACCCCAAGTCCTTGGCCTATCCGTCTTGACGAGACGACTCTAGGAAAGAACTATGTGAGCGAATTGGAAGATGAAGCGGTGATAATATCCGGCGAGGCCAACAAAATTCTGCAGCTTCTCTACATTAATGTGGTAAAACCAATTTGCGGTCGCGGATGGCTTGGCCTGGTCGACAAAAAGGCCGTGATGAAACATCGTATGGCCTAGAAATCACCTCACGTAATCCAAACTTGCTTTTTCCCGGTGAGCAAACAGCTTTTCAGCGTGAAGAACTTGGAAACGGAACTCGAGATATTGGGTATGCTTATCCACAGAGGTAAAACAACGCAGATGGTCAACTAGCCCACAAGGAAAGGCTATTCTCCGAACGGAATTCTCATCGATCGCGAATCAAAAAGGGTTTCCGGCTAAACCCATAGGCGCGGCGAACCCCCATTATATTTCGTTATAGATTATTAATGCCGTGTACTTTTATGTATTCGGATGGAAACGCATCTGGTGGTACCCTGCGCTAGGTTGATGGCGATAAACTTTATCATGCCTCGCATGTGATCGTAAATTGTCGATGCGAGGGAGGAGAATATTCGGAAGAACAGTTTAGTAATCGACATGGCGATAATCAATTACTCACCGAATTGGAATTATCGCATTACCCGAACTAATTCATTCTGCACGAGACAAGGCGTTGTTAGTCGATAAATCCTTTTTAGGAATGCCAAAAACGCTAAATAACCACGGAGACTTAGAGCCATTTATCCATTCCTTCGCAAAAATTTCTTCAACAAACAAACGGAGTGCTTCTTGATCTAGATTTGACAGTAGGAATGGCGGCCTAGTGCTCAGGTCGGCATACGTTTCAATGGCCGTCTCAAACTCGAAAAGCCAATGAGGTGGGAGCTCGTCTGGAGGATTCTCCGGGACAACTTCCGAGCAAGCCTTCATGATATGCAACACTCTTGGAATCGTGATAGCTGAAGGCTTCGTGGTGCAGCTTCTGATTCCTCAAAGCCTGCGCCACAATTTTTGCGATCGAAGTCGGGAAAGGAAATAGTCGGAATATCAGTCTTTGACAGTTGAAAATATGATAACTTGACGTCATGGGTGCGCAAGATAATGATAGGATTGTGATCAGTAAGCCAACATTTACCCAGAGACACATCGTGCTTATTTCACTTAGGACTCTAACATCATGAAAGACACGTCCGGCAAACCCAATATCAGCCAAGCCTTCATTGACCTTTCGCTTGAAGGTGTTAAAGCCATTTAACGCATGTCTTGCACTGCCTCTTAAACACGACACGCTTCAAAAACCCCGGTTTGACCACATTTCACGTTGCTTCCGAGTCAAAAGGTATCTGTGCGGTTTACTAGTCGCAAATTACTGTTATAAATATCGATTCCTTTACTGGAAGCTTGTCCGCCTCTTCGTCATACATGTGTGTAATTACTTCATGAAAAAATCCAGACACTTCTCTAACCTTCGATTCAGCTTCGTCAGATAAATTAACAGCATCGCGGTCTTGACTTACGTTTTTGCGGCGCATGTGGGGTGGAGCTTATTTTTACGGATCTGTAGTTAATAGCATTGCTCGATGATATGCCCTAGCCTTTTAAAGTAGCGAGAAAATGACTGCGATCGCCGTTGTTGATTGGATTAGAATCGCCCGTGGGGGCGGATCGGTCGATCATTGTCGATCTCCATTGGCCCTGAGTGAGTATCCACCGGCAAACAATACGAAAATGGTTGAGCTGCACGACAATCTGAACTTGGGACTTCATTCCGTTGGCCTGAGTGTGAATCATAATAACCCATCGCTATCGAGATTTTCTGGCTCAGGATGGTGTAGTAATGATAGCTTATTTCCTGTTGAATATAAATACGTACCCTGCGCTGGAAATAAATACATTTATCTACCTCACTCGTTTCGGTCATTTGCATCGTAACTTTACGGAAGCGAGCGACATATTCGGCCAATTTTCTGCAAGTAGATTGCTTAATCAAATGCAAATCGGCACGTAGACGCTGTTAGAGGTTGGTCGGAACAACCTCACGGTCAGTTTGCAAGAGAAAGGGACGACTGAGGTAATGTAGGCGCAATTGATTGACTTCCACAGAGCAGCTGGCCGGCGTAGTCCACTGGCAAGGGTTGCGATGAGTTGTCCGGATGTAGTTTCGTCTTATTAATTTGTTCCTCGTTTTATAAATTACTGCTTTATTTGAACGTAGAATAGCCGTTCCGATTCTTTGAGTGACTAGTGTAGGCGGGGGGTCTCATTCCGTTTACTTAAATGCCTGATTCAATACGGGGACTCATAAGTGTTGATAAAATCTGCTGTTGATGCTTCAGTATTTGCACCACAGTCCATAATTTGCTTCGAAATGGGATCGGTCATCGTGACGAGTATAAATGGCACTAAAATGCTAATTTATCGCTTAGCCGGTTGACTCTAAATTACTTTTCGAATGATGTGGTTCTTCTATAAGTCCCATAGAGCGTAACAAAGGTCGATACACAGGGTACGGTCAGCTTCAGTACGATTCAGTGTTGATTTCGCGGAGCGGGTTGGCGAGACGGGGCGTTACTTTAGGCAAGTATACGTTTTTCTTGTTCAGCTTTCGTCGCGCTTAGAATCTGCACTTCGTCCAGATTCTAAGCGCGACTTGCAGCCTCAGACCCAGCGCTAAAGAGGAAGGACTTAAAACAGTCGATATGGAAAGTACGTTCGCGTTTTCGCTTTCTCATGCACGTTGGCTGACAGGACCGCAATTTCGTTTGCCTGACGGCTACTGACTGAAAAGTCTCAGAAGTTTAGCGGAACCACGCAAGGAGGTTTTTAGGGACCTGACAATGTCAAATCGACTATAAGCCTGACGACCGAGCCAGAACTTACACACGCTCAGTGGCTCTACTTGACTATGATACTTACAGTAAATCTAGAAACGATACAACGAGATTTAATTAGTACAGCGACAGCGCGAGGTTGTCAGAGAAGACAATACCACAACAGCGGGAGAGTAGAACCCCAAATAGAAGACCTCCTAGACATCAACGACGTGGGTGGAGAAGACTAAGACAAGTAGACCAACAAGCGCTACCAGTTGTAAAGATGGAGACATTTTTATAGGCGTTAAGCTATCTACACTACGGCTGGCTAGGGAGAAGCCCCTTTTCACTCAAAAGTCCATGTATGGCCTCACTCCATACATCCTACTTACTGATTTTTCTGTTTTTTCGGGCGGTTGAGGTGACGTATGCTCTTCCTGACGACCACTTAATTCTTTCATGGAGTGATGTAGCCCTCAGATTTCTGTGTCTTGATCAATATATGCAAATGAATGAATTTAGCTTCTTTCTAAATCTACAGATAGTCTAACTTTTCTTGCATACTTATATTCCTTAGATCGGCGCAGTGCGAATACTAGAAAAGCGTCAAAAGAGAGCTGGTCTCCGACGACTAGTTTGGAAGTGTCACCTCCGACTCCACGGAGAGATGAGAAACGATGAAAGTGCACCACCAGCGCCTTGTGAATAGTGCCACATTTCGTGCCACCAGGCATCGTCACGTCGAATCCAAAATCAAGCGATTCGTCGTTGATATCGTCCAAGGATACCACATCGCCCAAGCTTCGCCACATTGAAGCACGCTCCGGATACGCTTGACATACATTCTCGAGAAAGATGACAATCTTTTCGCGAGTGCCGACGCGCACGACATCTTCCTTCAAATGGGAGGGAATCGACGGATCTGCCACCAAAGAGTGGGCAACGCAGCAACCCGTCCGAAGAATACCTGGTAACTTTTCGTTCGCGTCTACGATCAGCAGATGTTCCGTGTCCTTCTCCATACTAGTCCAGTCCAAAATCGAGATCTTCGATAATACCAATCGGAAGCAGTCCAGAAAAGTCTTTCCTGTCGCAAACCCCGCCAGTGGTTGATCCAATAGACTTACGATGTGGCACAGCCTTTTCAACACGTCGTTTTCCATGCTCTGATAGTACTCCGTGGTGCCAAATGGTGGTGTGCAATTGATCACCAGCTGACCGGCATACATCTCAGTCAAGAAGTTCTGGGCTTTGTTTGCCTCAAATACTCGATCAAGCTTGACAGAAAGCTCGTCAACAACTCCTTGACGGTCATTCATATTCACATCTTTGACGCTCATGTAAAGGAGTCCTCGAAAAAGTTTCGGTTCCTTCTTGAGTAGCTGCACCCCCTTCTGGAAACGAGAGAACAGACTATCGACGTCTTTGTCGAAACGACTGTCCATACGAAACACCGTGAGCTGCGATACTGAAGCGTTGAGTACAGAAAGAAACACGTCCTCCTGTTCTGACCTCTCGAATGAACCAAGACCTTCAAAATCCAAAACAAGAAGAAGCATGTCACTAGAAAAAAAGCGCACCGACATCCATACCCCTTCCGCGGACCGAGAGCCAGCAATCGCAAACGTTGTCCCTGTGAGACGCTTTCTAGTCTATTATCTCCCTCGACCTCGTTGAACGGAACAGAGTGAAACGTCACGCTTCTGAGTTCATGTACACTTTGATATGAATCTTCGTGTGACACACTGCGCGGTGGTAAAAGCGCAGTCTACTAATCAAAGTACAATAAAAAGACAGTTCATCCATTGGCGAAAAAATAGCTTCCGGATCAAACGCCCACCCGTCATCATGTAAGGTATGCGGTGCAGCCGGAGATGCTTCAGTCAATTTCTTTCGAGATACGACCGAGCTGCTTATGTACCAAGCTTCTTCGTGAACACACGACAAATGAAGAGATACGGATATTCATACGACACGAATGTAGAAGCTTCCAATAGCAAACGACTTTCACATACGAGGCGAATACAGTCATCCGACGTAATTCCATACGGTCTGTCTCATTGGAGATTGTGAAAACATCCAGGCGCAGAAATTGCACCAGTGCTGCTTCCATCGTATCCAACAAATGATCGCTTGCGTGTGACGTAGACAAACGCGTCGAAAAACTCGAGCTGCATCACGCAAATATTGTCTGTAAATGCACAGTGAGTCCTCCTAGAAAGACTCAAGTATACGCTTCAAAGACGTATCAGAATTGCTGACGCATGCTTTTTTGCCATCGCCAACGTACGTAGCAGCTCGATGACTCATACATGCACAAACCACAAGGTAAATATACTACTGATTGCACTGGAAAGCGTTGCACAAGAAGATAGAACATTGAGGTCCAACTCACATTCACCAATATACATATTTGACCTGGTCTTGAGCAACTGCCCATACTTGCACAAGCAGCGCCTTCATGCAAACCGGCCAACCTGAAATCAATATCCGTGACACCTCGAACATATTTAAGTGCTACGAAGACCATTGTTGTCATCGAATTGGCAATGTAGTATCGGACGTGAACATCACATCAAACATACATTCACTGTGACGAGGGACCGACATCTACGTCCTGGACTACCAGTACGGAGTTGACTCTCACTGATAACATTAAAGGTCATTGCCCTACTACCTCTACACACTAAACAGATGAAGGGTAACGACTAAAAAAAGACTTAGTTAATAGGAAGAGTAGAACTGTTATTTAATATAATTAGCACAATATCTAATGTTATCTGATTTTTCCTAACTCAATTTTAATAAAATTAACTAAACGTATGATGACGTCTGCTTACCACCCATTGCGAGCGTCTAGCAGCAATAAGTGGGTCGGTATCCCCACAAAATTAACCAATGAGTAGATCCTTGGTTCATCTCAACAATATGACTGTATTAAGAAATATTTCTAAACGAATATCTAGCATAATGTTCTTTATAAATCATTTCTCATAATGGCAATATCATGTAACGGGCTACCCCGTTACATTCGCCGATGCAGTCAGCTGCTGATTTTCGAATGATGAAGCCGCTCAATCGCTGTAGATTAGCAGTCAAGTCATCAAAGCAAGGTTTTTATCCGCTCGTGGGCTAGGCGATGACAATTTTACTCCCGAAGCTGATACGATTTGAAGTGCTGCTGAGATCGCAGCAAATCGGACCATCCGATAGACGACGTGATTGAACCAGCACAAAGGTTCAATGCGGCATGCACTTGACCAGTTGCGTGTCATCAGATACATACGAGTTTTGTTGCCACACAGCCTTTGCATAAAGCCGGCTATGGCGACACCAGACTTCTGCACCATTGTCGAAGTTGTTTAACCATGCCTTCGTAGTGACAGCCCGATCCGATGCCGTCGCAAATTTTGTCACGGCAGTCTTGCTTTGCAGAAATGACCAAATTCACGACGTTGTCGACCCTTCCAACATGCTCACAAGCCGCTGGTATATTCGCATGAGCACTTGCATTCATTCCAAAATTACTAAACTTGAAGAACATCAATTGAGCTCCTCCATCAATCGAAGTAATGCACTACTGAGTGACGGAACCTTCTTCTCGACCCGTCGCCGATCTGGACATTCGCGGGTTGGAAGAGTATGCTTACGTCTCCGAAGCACATCTACGACGTATGACTATGACCCCTTTCGATTTCGACGTCAGCAAGAGACCGCAACGGTGTTATAGATGCTTCTCTAGCTCGTGGATCAAGTGGCCAGACGCTGTTAGCATCGCGGAGCTTTTAGCCGTCAAAGTCAACGATACATTCCGATTATTCCTGTACCAATCTTCTCGTGAACAAAATCACGCTGCAACGCATGAGCGCTAGAGATTTTCCACACGATGTATAATGGAAGTCAGCAGCCCCTGAGAGCCAGGATTGTTTACCTCCACGCCATTTTTACGTCTCTTCTTCTCCTGCTTCTGCACGAGAGCAAGATGTTACAACGCGCACCACCTGAGCCGAGGTAGAACGGGTACATAGGAGACCCAGTTGTTGAGTAAGTGAGTGAGTAAGCGATTAAGAGAGAAGGTGATGTATATTTAGGTACGGGTACGACCTACTACATCTTGTCGCTAGGCAACTAAGTTACCACAATGAAGACTACTTTACGAACTAGGTAGCACTAGGCCTCGAAAAGCAGATGGTCTACGAGCATACGCTTGTCTTGAAATGATCAGGGTCCTCGGTGACAGCGCGGGGCCCGATATTACATGTTGTTCGGTGTGAGAGGCCTTCATGCAGTGGTTGACATCATTGTCGCAAAAAGTTTAAGTCTCCTAGACAATACCGAGCTTGGAGAGACAATGCACTTGAGTAGAAGCTCCTGTGTTCAAAGTGATATTCGACAGTAGGTCCGTTGTTATATTGTATGCGCGATAATGATATCATCAGCTGGCTAAATCGATATCGTCAAAGATGATGTGTGATTCTCGATATAACAGCACCAAGTGCGTATTTCACGGAGGGTGCAGAGTTCGTAATTGCGAAAGCACTATAGCAATGTCTCCAATTATATGAAGATGTCAACAATACTGCTTTCGCCTGTCGAAGGCCGTGAACAAGCCCCCTATATTCCGCAACGTTATTAGTGGCATCAGCGAAACCATAAGCCATGCTCGATACCCACATGACGCAAGTGGCGTGCGTCGCAATGTGGAGTTGCACAATGGTGGATCCAGCTCTTCCTAGACCAAGATTTTTGCGAGATCCCCGTCAAAAAATAGGACGTACAGCACTCCAGATCACCGTTTGAGAGGCAGCATGTGCAGCGACGGCGGTTCATCGGAGTAGAGGATAGCATCGGTCAATGATAACCTTTCTTGTGAAAAGCGTTGCCCGCCTTCCCCAATGTCAGGCCGGTATGTTTACCCATGGAATCGTCTAACCGGCCGTCAATACAGGTTCTAGGCTTTGGCTATGGGTGTAACTCCTGTGCCAAGGACGAGTCGTCCATGCATCGGAGGCGATCGACCCATACGGCTTAAAGGGTCGTAGATACGACGTAACGCTACGTCTCTTGAGCTGCAAAGAAGACCGCAGACTGATCTTTTGACGACTAAGATCCTAATTCAAGAGATTGCCGAACAATATCACAGCATGTTGAGGGATGACCAGGTCCAAACCGAGACGTTTAAGTCAGTCCTTGTGAAAGACCCGAGCCATCGCCACCGATCAAGTAGATATGTCCAGTGGCGGCGCGCACTAGGGTAGGCCCAAAAATATGGCTTGTCATGGAGGAAACTGTCTCCGCACAATCAGGTGCGGGGCAGACCGATATTACGTAGTCCAATTTCGGAGCGGAAAGCTGTTTCTATTCAGACGATACACCGTCTGAGCGTTGGTCGAAAAGGACGGTCGTGTTTATCGGATATCTATCCAGGTGATCAACGGTGTGCCTTACAAAAACACGTGAAAGTCCGTCTTAGCCACACGTTCACCGAAAAATATAGTTTTTCTAGCATGGCGACACCGGGAGATAATCTGTTTCAGTTTCTGCGGGTGGGTCGTCATCGTCGAACTCCAGGCCATATGTGTACAATGCGGGCGGGCGCCGGGTTCGCGCCATAGTGGACAGGTGTAGACTGGCTGTAGACGCAGCTATATCGCATGCTGACATCGACGAGACTGATGTACTTCGAGATCCATGCCCGTATCAAAATATTTAAACGATTGAAGTTTACTAGTGACGAGCCAGTCATGAGATAGGTGTACCTTCGTCGATTACGCACATAACGTAACGACCCCGGCTTAAGTGCCCAAAATATTAGCGATAGGAAATTGTGCATCAAAGGGCTAGTCGAAAGGGTTTAAATTCTGTTGCTTCGCCATAGTTTGGGTAGCCATGTCACGCGTAGGCGAAAACAAGACAATACCGCTCTAAATAGTCGCCGAAGACATGGTACGCCAAGGTAAGTCTACCCCTCGCAAATTAGGCTCTTTTAAGGTATTAGCCTGCCCAAGTCGATCCCTCAGCCATGACATATCCTAGGTGTGGCGTACACCAGCCGCTTGAGGTCGAAAAGTTTTATTGCCATTACTTTAGCTCTTATCTTAGCACGTATGTGCCATCAATTACCAGGAGAGTATAATTTGTGACACTTCCTCGTCATCATAATCGAACCCGGCTCTCGACGTAAAGAGATGGCACACCAATAGACCTGTTTTCGACCTCACCTTGACCGGCATGTTGAGCCGCTGAAATATCAACAATTTCGGAATTCGTCGACAATAGTCGCATAATATTGAGGGCGCTTGTCGTAAGTCCAACAAGCTATGATGTAGGCCGGAATCGACTTGTTGGAGCCCGATAAGAAGTCACCAATAAGTAAGTTTCGAACTGTAACAGTAGCGGCCCACTATCCATTTGCTGTCGATGCCATAAGCATCAGTTCCGTTCGAATTCTAGACATCGATAGCCAATTATACTGAATCGGCATGCAGTTATCTCGGATAGTACCCGGGGTCCAGACCTCTTGTCTTCACATACGCCATAGACATAGTCCATAAACAAAATGTGTAAGCAGTAAACTACGGGGGGAAGGGCCAACAGTGCCTTGATAAGAAGTAAAATTTTTGGAACCGCGATGGTTTTGGCGATCTAAGCACGTTGTTTCACAGAGTGAGTCTTCTCTAGAGAATGGAATACCCAGCCGTTGTATAGCACAAATAATTGCAGCTTTTACGAGAAGAGCACCTGGTGCGTCTACGCGTGTCGCCACTACACGCACGAGCGTGTCACGCCATGATTTGCGAGCAATAGGCGTGCGTGTCTGGTACGGGGACTGAGATGACGATCAATCGAGTGTAACGACGAGGAAGTAGAATAGCAAACTCAAAATCCATCGCATTTTCTTTGTCAACTAAAAATTAATCGAAGTGTAGCATAATATAATAACAACGTACTGGGGCGTGCATCAGCTCATATCAGCTCGAAATACTGTAATTGTTTTAGCCTGTACTGATAAATATCGAAGCAATTTATGCTAAAGCACGTCGTATGTAGTTTTGCCAAGTACTTGCTAGACGCATCCACACCGATACTCTAGCATCCTTGGCATATCGACGATTTGAGCTCTCTTATGACCACGAATGCGCAAAGAAACGCTGTCAGCCCTGTTAGTTCTGTTGAAAGAACACAACTATCATCTGTAGCATGCATGTTGCTTTCCGTCTGTTTGGTAGACAACCTTGCTACAGATCTTGCGTTCAATCTAAAAACAAGACGATCGATTCTGGCTGTTTCAACATACCACGCTTTAAACGTGCTGCAACGATGCCAGTGCAAAATAACCGTGATGAAGAACGCAGCGTAGGTCGGAACAATCTCGGATCTTGGAGACAAGCGTACCATCAATACGGATTATTGTCAAATATTTCTGTAGTATTCTCAGGTCAATCGGAAGGAGACTATATATACTCAGCACGACACTGCGGTAGCGCGCGAGGTGTGTGGATGCTGCAGTGTTGAGCTAAATACCCGGAGTTTTCACCTACCTACAATGGTAGAATCCGCCCAATGCAGAGGTAAATAGACACCGCGAAGGTTCTTTATCGCGCGGCTATAAGTTGGAAAGCAGTACCACTGTGTCGATTAGACGATAACGCGATCGATGAGCCAGAACATGTCGCAACGAAGCCTTTCGATGGAACAAGTCGCGATTTGATATCCTTTGTATGGGTCAAGTGCATGTACACGTGCTAAAAACGTGCTGTCGCTTGTACATTTACTCCGTTATATTCTCTGTCAGTAGATGCGGTGGTCGGAATTGTTGCCGGATGATCAACTACATTTTTTGTAGAGAGCGACGCAACAGACATAACCGTTCGTGTCAGACAAAGAACCAGACGCCCCTAGTAGAAAGAGCGAACGGATGCTTTCGTCGGAACAGTGACATGTGCGGATGAATAACATAAAGTATCCGACTGCACTTGAATTAAGTATCATACTTATTGACCAATAGGGTAAGCGTGATAATATCAAATCCTTTATCATCTAATCGAATCGAACAATTGCAATATTTGGGACCAATTAGAGATAATATTGACAAGTGAAGCTCTCACAGCCACCGCTCCGACATATCCGGTCAGACAGAGCAATGTTGTTTTTGTCATCACTATACAAACACCAAGATATTTGCATATTAAACAACCGACAGCCATGCTCCGAAGCCTCCGACTATAGATGAGTCGCTCGCATATTTTACAAATAACACCCAATCTCCGATAATCGACGAAAGATGAGTCTGTCCAACCTTGCGCCTACCAACAGAAAGCGTGCTCATGAGAACGCAGAACGCTCGTTTTTGAAGTTCCTCGAGGAGGAAGAGGTCAGATGGGACTAACAGCAACAGTGTACAGAGCGCGAGAGATTACCTCTCGTATAGGAATCTGTGGTAGACAAGTTTGGCATGTATCTCGTGTTCAAGGAAGGCCGAAAGAAACAGCTTTAAGCTCGACACTCGGTAGTTTAATTCTTTCGACAGACCAAGCACTGGTTGTTGGAACAATTCCCACGGCACCGAGAAGTGGTCAAGAAGAATTTTCTCAAGAGGGGACAGACGCTGAAACGCCAATTTTTTAAAAAAGCGTGTGTCGGGATCGTTTGTGAACAAGGCCCCAGCGTGCACAAAGTCAGCTCTCAAGAAATTGATGGGGATCTTGTATATCACTGCGGTTATAGGTACTGACTACCAAGATGCGGCGGTATTTTGTCTGCTTGAGTTCCTCGTCGAGCGCATCGGACCTCACAATGCTGCCATAGGAAAATTTGTCTCTAGACTCGGCGACATATTATTCGCCCGTTTTGTCCGCATCAAGACTTCGGAAGAGCAAGGTATTTTGCTCTTTTCTGACAAAGACTTCACCACGTGCCTTCTGCTTGCCATTTCACTTGCCCTTGTACCCATCCATCGCCTAATATTTCAGTGCTGAGCCAACTTCCTGTGCAGTCTGCTGTTTCGAAGTCCACGTTGGCTCCGGCAAAACCTCTCATTAATTTTATTAATCACCCAGAGGTTGTGATGCCGTTGCAGGATACGTCTTTTTCCGCTGCAAAGAAGGAGAACAGTCCAGACACCGCTCCTGGTTTGTACAGCTACGTGAACCGTCTACTTGATTGGGTCGCGGTAAAAGTAATCGTATCCGAGAGGTTGACATCTCACCATTTCGAGTGTGAAGGGGCGAAGCATTCAGATGAGGCTGAATTGTGTGTGTGCAGTGTATCTTCGACCAACGGGCGTGTAGCATGACATCGACGAACAAAGCCTTCGCGTACGTCTTAAACACACCGTCCGAAGACCATAAGGTTGAAAGGATATTGAGTGGGTGGCACTTTGAAAAAGCCGTCTCTTTTCTATTGCCCGATGTCTTCGATTCCAATACTCAGACAAATTTACAGGCTGCTGCAAATCTCTTCAACTCGTCTCATGGCTTTACGACTCCACACCACTGAACGTGAACGGAAGGGTGTTTGAAACGCTTATCACTAACCTTCTGCGTCATTAACCATCATTGAAGCGTTTAGAGAAAGATGGAATTATAGTCACAAGTCTAGATCCGTGCGCCATCCGGCAAGGTAATCCATCAAGAAGCTTATAACTTACTCGTCGCATCCAGCCCGTAACACAGAAACAATTTTGTCACCAAATTCCAGTAAGGCTCAAGCCAGTACGAGAAACGTAACGAAGCACCAAATATTAGTTAAATTAAGCCTCCTCGACTGAACAATTTTTGCCAGCTTTACCACAAGATCGACTTTTGCATTTCGATGCTGGAAGCTAAAGTCTACAACAAGGCACAGCCCAAAGCTACACACGAGATAAGTGCGAATACAAACGATGAAACACCCGCAAAACGATGCCGAAAGAGTACAGCAACAAAACTGAAGGACGTATGATTCTTCTGGCATGCTCAGTAGCCCCAAATATGGGATTTGTTCGAATGCTCCAGCAAGCACACGAGATTGACCGACAAATTAGTAGCTGCGTATATGAATCTCTTTCTTGCTAATGGCATCCTGTTAAACGAGAAATCTTCGCATTTTGATGACTTTGTATAAAATATTAGCGATGTTGAAGAGACGCATTTACTGACATTTCTTATTAGAGCACAAGATCAAAGTCCACAGAGCACAAAATTCTCTCAAGTCCATGTGCAAGATGCACATATTAGGCCATTTAAACAAGCGCATCCAGCGATACATACAGCTTTTAGACTCCGGGCGATTTGTTGATCCTGATTCTGCGCTCAAAACTAACGTCATTAGATCAATAATTATTCCGTTTTACCCACGCTATTATGGTTTTTAGTAGTTAGTCAGATCTGTGGAAATAAAGTCTCAACGTAACAACACAACAATCGCCGAGCGAGTCGGCGCAGTTGGGTTTGTACGTTGGGTCAATTCCCTTCGCGGTTTGCCCCTTCGGGTTCAAGTGTGGCTCTCGCCTAGCTGAGTGCCTCCAACCACTTACACTCCTTTCCAGAAGACTGGCTGAGCTCATAAGTTTCCGTTCCTCTGATCCTGTGACCTCGTACCAATGGGTAGACGTCGGCGTTTTCACGCTTTTACAGGTCAGTAGGCGCAGTATATGCCTGACTGGAAGATTCACGGTGTCCTTGGTCAAAGACCCACCGGATCGTCCCTTGACGAGTCTTTGTACAGTGCCGTCTATTGGTTCGCTGACTCGCCGTGCTATGAGGCTCAAAGCGGTACCGTTTACTGAGTGACTGGCTCGCCGTGCGACGAGACTATAAGCGGTGCCGTCTATTGGGTAAGCGAGCCAGCCGTGCGACGAGACTATAAGCGGTGCCGTCGATTGGGTAGCCGGTCGACCGTTAGCGAGTCTCAAAGCGGTACCGTCTACTGGGTAACCGGCTCGCCGTGCGACGAGACTTCTTTTTCGCTGGAAGTGAGTAATACTACCACGGGCCGACTTTACTATTGACTTTTCAATCGAGACCTCTACAAGCTATGCTCCTCAAAGCTCGATAGCAGGCATAATTCAGCCCACGCAGGGACTTACCTCAAAAGTTTACACGTGTCTTAGACTTAAAAATTTCTAGTCTGTATTGACTATCTCTTATTCTCTTCCTAATTGCAGAAGAAACCTTGAGTGGTTCTCATTCATCCCCCCCCGTCGTTCTATACTAATACCTGGTGGGATGTACAGATTTATCGTCTTGCTCTCTCGTCGAGTCTTAACTCGCCAAGTCTTGGCTTGTGGGGTTTTCCCTCGTTAAGTCTTGGCTCGTCGACTTTTCCCTCGTTGAGACTTTTCTCGTCAAGGCTTCTCTCGTATAATCTTAACTCGTCAGATTTATACTCGGCGAGGCTCATTTCGTCGGTTCCACCACTTATTGTCAAGTAAATAGTAGGGAATACCACGTTCGAAAATTCCCTACATTTCGCTAGGCCTGCTAGTAAGTTGCACACAGCATTGATTGAGTGTGAACACTACTGGACTGATACGTCCACGCCGTTGACGCCTTAAGTCCGGTTCGGCGCCCTGAAGCAGCATAGTGATGATCCTGTTACTGCTGCTTTAAAAGCTAGAGAGACTAGCCGCGAGATTGTCCTAACGTCCGTAAACACTTGCACGCACACAGGCGCAAACCGCACTCAGCGCAAGACCACTACCACCACCATCAGCCGCCGAGCGGTCTGTCTGGAGAATCGCTCGCTTTCTTGATACTCGCCAGAGCGCTATTGGCATTTAACGCTGTTTGATTAGCACACAGGCCATTTTAACCCCCCAAAACTCTGCCTACTGGCTTCCTAAAACCCGCTTTTACATCGTCAATCACGTGTTTAGCTCCCCTAAACACTTACACAATAGACATGCAGCTGTACAGCATTTACACAATTTCTTACTGGCTTTATCCCGATAGGAGCACGTCGGAGATTTCATGGTATGGCATGTTGCTAGGAAGTCACCGGTCTATCGATCACGGATGTACAACAACTTAGCCCTTAGACGTTTTACAGCTCAATGGCGCAGTGACGGATACAGGAGGACGCAGGCGTGAGATGACCGGATGGGACGGTATGCACCTCGTTCTCATCCATAAGTTCGCACTTTGTCCATCGTCTACTTGCTCTATTTCTTGCCCTCTATGAAGCTGATGTCCGGTAGACAGAGCCAGTCGTGGCGTGTCCGCTCGTGTGTCGTGTCTCTCATTGTATAGGTAGTTGCTTCTGGTAAGAGTTACATCAACATGCGCTAGCGTTTGCCCCTTTTATTCGAACAGTACGATTACAAATGCAGATCAATGTCCCCCGGTACGTACCAACGCTCTGTCGTTTATGGTCCCATGTGCGTTGGCATACGGTGGATCGTTTCTCCTTGATTCAACTATGTCACTTGGCACCGATCACCCTAAAGCGCATGCACACAGCGGCGAGTCACTTACAACCGCCAGATCGTTCGGCTTCGTTACTACATTCCAGGCGTCTTGTCGCATTATAGTATCGTATTTTAGACTGTCTGTTCTTCTCTCTCTTTTCGTAATGGCACCACATCATGTCGCTCGATCTCGGCTGCACGTCTTCCCTTCTTCAAAGATGTCGCGCAGCCGAATGTCAGAGCTGACAGGAAGCAGAGCCAGCTGGTCACATTCCATTGAATGCTGATTTGTTCATGCAAATGCAAGTGGTGTGCGCGTGCGCGTGCGATTGTACGTTGCTTGATATACGTACTGTTTGTATTGCCACTGCATCATGTCGCAAGGTCCCGACTGCAGCCGAGCCATCGTGATCCCCACAGACTGCTATAAAATCTTCATTCTCGTTTTTGACGACTACGACGCACCCACCCATCCACGCCGAACCGAAGAGCACCCCCCAAATGAAGATCAAAGGTATACTTGCGACCGTCCTAGCCGCAGTCACCTGCAGACCTGCTACGAGCCAGACCGGGAAACTGGCTTGCCCGAAAACCGAAGAATGCATCAATTTCAATCAGGGGTGGCTTGAAATGATCAAAAAGAGGTGTGAGCAGGCTAGAGATCCCAGTTCTCTGGGTTGCTGTCTCGCTCGCTGCACCCAGCACAGGTGCCGATACTTCCCCACCTGCACGGGTAGAAAGCTCTATGGCACCATCGAAGACGTGACGGTTTTTTGCGTCAGTATCAATTATCCAGGGACAGACCTCGAGGCATGCTGCAACTTGCACTGCACACGCCGCGAAAGATTCTGATCGCAGACCCGTCCCTGCAATAGTGGGTATTCCCCGTCTCGGCTTCGGTCGAAGACCCAACCCTTCTGATGATACACTCACGGTCTTGCCGGCTACCATTCGATGCTACCCCTGCACACACGTCAAGCGCTGGAGAGCAGATAACGACAATCTAGCTTGAACACAAAGATCTGTTGTTTGCTTCCTGAACTCTTTTTATGCCGTTGTGTCTGATTGTTTTGTTAACCGCGGATGTCGGTAACTACCGCCTCCAGGTGTCGTCGCTCACCGATGCATTCGACAAAGCACGAATGGCCAAAACAGGTACCGCCTCGCATTTGGTCTATTTGAAAGTCTGTGTCCAGTAATCTAACTACCGTCATTTAGTCTTTTTCGACGTCATTTTGCTCTGTAGTTGTCTTTTTGCTTGATGAATTGTACGCTGACGCAGCCGTTACGTCCATCAACCATCGCATAGTTTGCACAAGCTGCAAGGCAATACCTTTCACCGATAAGTGCCTTTTCGTCGACAAGTCCATACTGCACCAAACAGCCTTTCATCTTGATACTCGACACGTGTGGTGGGATGTCAAGATGTGACTCACTCTGGTCTTGGCTTGCACATTCTGTGACAAACCTGAGCGAAGCAATGCCTGACAACGTCGACGTCATAGTAGCAGCAATGCCAAGCTTAACAATGATGTATGTAGGATAAACACGGTCTGACGATAACACAGTCCCCAAAAACACGCCAGGGGCTTTTTGAGTTCGTCGTACGAAGATGTGCTATCGCCTTCAAAGGTTTGTCAAGATCAACCGAACAAAGCCCACAAATGTTGTCATGGCAACGCCTCGAAAGGAACGTTTGTGATTTGAGGCAACTATGTACAGATGCTACGTCATTCACTATTGGGACTGCTTGAGCAACACACACTACCACTACGGCCGCTGTGTTCGGGGATGCCAGTCTGAACGGGATGCCGGCGGTACGCTTCTCTTTGCTATACGGTATCTATCCAAAGATGTATTTCGGGCGTCGGCAGGCGAAGGATAAAGCTCGATGTACAGCGTACTTTCACCGTCATCGGCAACACCGTTCAGACCTTTAAATGAGTTACGAATGGGTCACCAATACAGTGCGGGACAGACGGCGCTGCAAGTCCGTTTGCACGATGACTAGAGGTGAGTGAGATCTCCAGGAACAGTTTTACTTTGTGTTATGGATGGCAAGCAGCTTGGCCGGGAACTTCTAGAAGAAAATAGCGCGAACAACCGTCGATTCCAATCAAACCCAAGAAGCCAGCAGCTTCTGCAAGGGTCGGTCTCTCCGCTGCTGCATTGGACGCGTTTGCTGGGCGGCTGCCCAGCTGCGACGCTCGACACACATGCGTTTTGTAGGTAGGTGCCATGGATTGTGCAGCTCGGTTTCCTCGAGCAAGCCTGGCGACCACAGCATGTGTCCTCTGTAGTTGCGAAACGGCAGACAGCTGTTGACAACTAACACGACGACATGAGAAGCTGAAGTCTTGTCTGCAACGAGAAGCGATTGACCCGCGTTCGTTCTTGCATCGCATGCTTGGATGCGTAAACAAAGACTTGTGTACCATACGAGTAGCGTCCAATACGCTCCAACTGACTTGTTGACACTCGCAGAGCTGCATGACGCGACTCTAGTGCTAGCAAGTTTGGAACAGCCAATGGACAAAGCGGCGATCATCCGGATCGGTTAGACTTGACACAGCAACATCCCGCGAGTACGAGTACCTCACCGTCAAATGCTCCGATATCTAAAAGGGGCCACTCTTTCGCCGCGACGCACTACGATCTCGTCGTGTCTCGCGAAGCAGTTGTGAAACCAAATCATCGGTAGGTTCTTCGTGTCAAAAAGGTGATGTCGAGTATGAAGTCTGCAGTGTTTCATGCTGCACATTACATGTCAAATCACAATGACACGCAGTACAGGCAGATCCTCCGTGAGCGCAGAACCGACTTTGTGACAGATATGCAACTCCCTTCAGGCCCTTGAACTGCGGTCTTCAGATCAAAGCTTGGACTCTGCTGACGCTCATCTGTTCGCCTTTGCCGAGCAGCAGAATCTCATCAAGCAGTACGTAAGATACCGCGCTGACTGATGGATACTCACAATCACGATGCGTCCGTCGCCTGCTACATCTTCCAGAGCTGCAAAACTGAATGCGCCAAGGAACCATTGAGTCCAGCAGTGGGCTCATCAAGAAGGGAACGTCAGGCGAACGACGAATCTCATGCCAATGTCCACACGTCTTCTCTCGCCGCTAGATACTTCACGTCGACCACGTACGGCGGCTACACACACGGACCCAATGCGCGAACTTGCTTGAACTTGCATGGCCGAGGTCAAACTCTGCAATCACGCGATCAACATTTGCGTCCCTATGTTGTTTCACCGGCGTCGCCACGAGACATAGCTGTGCCGAGTACGAACTGCATTCACGTGCGTCCAGCGTCGAGTACAGTGAATCGTCCTGCTGTACACAGACAGCAATGCGGTGGTGTGCTCGTTCGGCGACTGCTTGCTACACGAGCGGCAAGTCAACCGCAACCTGACACTATGCATTGTCCTCAACTCCGATGCATTCGACACAGTCGTTTGCCCGAGTCGCTTGGTCCCCATAGACCAAACACTTATCGTGCAATATACTCCTCAAATTCGTGTGCCAAAGCGTGACGCACACCCGATCATTGTCGACCCGATAATTATTTCAGCACTTCTGCGTCTTTCAGAGACCGTGGGGACGCTGGACGGTCATGACACGCGCCGTGAGGCTGTCGTCGCTATTCAACCGCGTTTTTCGCTTGTCGATCAATTCTGTACTCGGGCACAAGTGGCGGAGAATATCGCAGGATGCCAATCAGAGCGTGTCAAGATGAAGCGAATGCGGAGAAAGTCGACATCCGTAGCTGACCCAGAATCTCATGTGCAGCTCATCACGAAGTAGACGACCATGGTGCATGGGTGTCGGGTAGAGTATCACGTTTGCGCAACCAAACGTCCTGCTCCTGGGCGATGGCGCTCTGGACAGCGAGAACAAGCACGGTCTTGCAGGTGTCATGATGGTTCACGACATAGTGGCTTGCCACTTATTGCGAATTCAGAAAGTAGCCGTGATCGCAGCGACGTGCAACAGTGCGATCGATAAGCTGGATATGCTGCAAAGACCCGATGCAGTCGACACTGAGGGACGATGATGCTGCAAGCATAGTCCGTGTCGCGGTCGATGGGCTTCCACGATATTCGGGGCCAAGCCACATAAGTATGAAGCACTGCGTTATGATCATGGTGTGTGCGTTCCTGATCGCAGTTAGTCAGGGACTCCATTTTTCCCACCGAGAACGAGCCCGTGTAAGACTTGCGACGTCTTGCGACGTACCGATGCTTTGACAGTAGACTGCAGCTATTTACAGAGCAACCACACACACACACGCAAACTTGTGTCGACAACGCTTTCCTCATCGAACGTCAGCAAAAGACACCACACGTCCATCACTCATTAACTTTTAACTCGATCAACCTGTGCAACATTACATACATACAGCGCTGTTCCAAGCAATAACGACTCTTGTTCGCACGAACCCTGACCAACGCTGACTTTTGACACTCACGCACCATCGGCTCTTGACACTCACTCACGTACCATCATCCCTTGACTCTTGCAGCGCGAGACTTGCCTCCCCGCCGCAAAGCACAGCAACAATTCGGTTGAATTCTGTCTTCAGCGCATTCGAGTCCAACACCAGTCGATATTCGCCACCCATTTTATCGGCCACAGATTGTAGCACCGATGCGTTCACCCTCCCGAATCCCACGACGAATGCCTTCAAGTCGTATTTGGCGTACATCGAGTGAATGTGCTGAGCAAGCGTGATTCCCAAACGGAAGTCCCACGGCCGGCCGTCCGAAAAGAAGATCAAAGTCGCCTTGTACTCCTTGAAATCATTTCGTGACAACACTTCATTCGCAGCGCGCAAGCCCTGTTCAAAACTGGTCCCCCCACCAGAAAAGGGCACAAGCATTGCGTTCGACTCGCCCAACGGTACCTTCTCACAGAAAATGCGGCTTTCGTGGTCAAACGTTACGTAAGAGACCAAATCGTTTTCACCTCCGTCCTTCAGTCGGCTGGCGGCAAAGTCATTGCATGCGTACAGCAAATCTTGCCATGGCTGCCCATTCATCGATCCAGAGCTGTCCAGGACAAACACGTTGTGGAACGTACCTGAATCAATCGCATGCACGCACTCAAACTTGTGGCCGTCGACGTAAGCAAACTTGTCATCGCCCTCTTCAGGTCTCACTTCAGGCTGATGCCAAGCGTCCAGGACACAGTACGAGGGTAACTTCCCTTCTTCCTCGTGTTCTGGCGCATTGCACTGAAAGCGACACATCGCAAACAGAGCTCGCTCGGTTTCGTTGCATGGGTCCACCCACCCGATCGTGGACCAAAACTTAGCATGTAGCAATTCGTCCATGGCTCGTTCCGGCACTGGATACAGGTTGTCGGTACAGTGGCGACGCTGGTCTTGTTCGACGATGCTAGCGTCTTCGCCAGCATAGACGCACATTTCATCAGCAGAACCCTCGCACGACAAGTAGTGCACATGACCACGACCCATTTTCGCACAAAATAGGTTGCACATCTCGGCAGTTCCCGACTCGCCGACTTCGTACTTCCGTTCTCTGACTTCAATGTCCTTGTCTTTCGCTAGAAAATACGTCGAGCGCATGTTACCGTGCGAGGTGTCGTGTAGACCCATGTGGCCGACGTCTTTGTTACAATAGTAACTGCAGCACGGGCAACGCACATGGCAAAAATGAACTACATCCTGTCCATCTTCATCACCCAAACTTTGAGCAGCACAAGAATGTTCCAATCCGTTGTGGTCTTCTTTCCCAGCAGGTATGACGTGCTTACAGCGCTTTTTGCTGCCGTTCATCTCGTGATGAATGTACTCGAACGAGCCACGTGAACCTTTGTACGTCCGAGACGACTTCGTAATGTGAACCTTTTGCTCACAAATTCCATCCAACACGCACATTTCACCACAGACATGCGCTCTGTCGCAAATGTGTGTGACTTTTGCAGGATCGGCCGCTTCGTCAGCGCTCTCACTGAAACCCGCTGCGTGTGACATTCCGCTTTCGATAGCAAATGCACGAGATTCGGTCGCCTGACCATGGAAGTGGTCTCTTTCGCAACACAACGCTTCGCATGACTTCATCAGGCATGGATGGATACAGCGCACCTCGGCACACTTGTGGATTGAATGCTTCCGCTGCACGTCAAGCAAACAAATGCTCTTGCAAGTTGCTGCGGAGCAGCCAGCACCACAAACATGCACTTGAACGGAACAACGATGGTCACCGAGATGGTCTGCTAACAAGGAGCAAGTTTTGTCGCAGTTCGGAGCCTGAACCAGCGAGCACTTTTTCCCACAACTGTGGTCTCCCTTACTGCATTCGCACTTTCCTTCATGGCCTGCCCGACGAAAACACACAGGCACTTCTCCTGGTAGCCCAGCTTGGCATTCGTCATACTCACAGAATCCACGGCATTTGTGGTTGGTACCGCAATCGTGTTTAATCTCAACTGTGTGTACCACGGAATGCATGCATCCAAGCTGACAGCGAGCGCACCTGTGCTGGCAACGAGCGAAGCTCAACTCAAATGGAGCTATATGCTGTTGTTCCAGTTGGGCTCGCGCTTTAGCCGATCCGTCATCGAGCACATCTCCCAGCCACTGTTTTACCTTCATTATACGTCGGCGCAGTGCGAATACCAAAAAAGCGTCAAAAGCGAGCTGGTCTCCGACGACTAGTTTGGAAGTGTCACCTCCGACTCCACGGAGAGATGAGAAACGATGAAAGTGCACCACCAGCGCCTTGTGAATAGTGCCACATTTCGTGCCACCAGGCATCGTCACGTCGAATCCAAAATCTAGCGATTCGTCGTTGATATCGTCCAAGGATACGACATCGTCCAAGCTTCGCCACATTGAAGCACGCTCCGGATACGCTTGACATACATTCTCTAGCGAGATGACGATCTTTTCGCGAGTGCCGACGCGCACGACATCTTCCTTCAAATGGGAGGGAATCGACGGATCTGCCACCAAAGAGTGGGCAACGCAGCAACCCGTCCGGAGAATACCTGGTAGCTTTTCGTTCGCGTCTACGATCAGCAGATGTTCCGTGTCCTTCTCCATACTAGTCCAGTCCAAAATCGAGATCTTCGACAATACCAATCGGAAGCAGTCCAGAAAAGTCTTTCCTGTCGCAAACCCCGCCAGTGGTTGATCCAATAGACTTACGATGTGGCACAGCCTTTTCAACACGTCGTTTTCCATGCTCTGATAGTACTCCGTGGTGCCAAATGGTGGTGTGCAATTGATCACCAGCTGACCGGCATACATCTCAGTCAAGAAGTTCTGGGCTTTGTTTGCCTCAAATACTCGATCAAGCTTGACAGAAAGCTCGTCAACAACTCCTTGACGGTCATTCATATTCACATCTTTGACACTCATGTAAAGGAGTCCTCGAAAAAGTTTCGGTTCCTTCTTGAGTAGCTGCACCCCCTTCTGGAAACGAGAGAACAGACTATCGACGTCTTTGTCGAAACGACTGTCCATACGGAACACCGTGAGCTGCGATACTGAAGCGTTGAGTACAGAAAGAAACACGTCCTCCTGTTCTGACCTCTCGAATGAACCAAGACCTTCAAAATCCAAAACAACAAGAAGCATGTCACTAGACAAAAAACGCACCGACATCCATACCCCTTCCGTGCACCGAGAGCCAGCAATCGCAAACGTCGTCCCTGTAAGGTTATTGAGAAAGTAGCTCTTTCCTGTGGATTGCTTTCCCATGGACGTAACGACCACACAACGCCCACTCCACGACTCCACTAGCGGCGAGAGCAAACCGAAGCGAAGCGACTGAGCAATCTCAGCTGCGCTACTTCCCGCTAACGAGCTCACACTCTTAGTCCTTGACGTGTCCTTGACACTCCTTCCGTTTCGCAGAAGCTTCAGCATATTGTCTTCTGCACGGCAGATTTGCACTGGTACAAACGAGACAATAGCTGTCAGCACTTCGCGAACTGGTCTGGTTTGATACGCGTGTCCGCACGTTACACTCGTCGCCAGGTCCAACCCAAAGAGCGGCTTGTTCAGCCGTCGGATATCAACCATCACTTTGTGAAAGTATCGTCTGCAGATCGTAACAAGTAGCTCGTCGTCTTCCTGAGCATCAAGAGGCGGAGACACGGTAATTCCTACGTCCAGAGGGAACGAGTCCTTCGGCAACAACGCTTGGTCAATCAGACACCGTACCGGAAATTTCTCAAACACATGATAAAACACCCGCAACCAGTGCTCCGATGCGTCATCTGCCGTGTTCGTCCCTAGTCCACGCCCTCTCTGAGTGACCTTTCCGCCATCGCCAAACCGCTGAATGCGAAATGCGTCACTTCGAACGGTGACATCCAACTTGTACGCATGTATCGCTCCCTCTCCGGCATTCAGTATGTACAGATTGTCACCAGCGCAGCCCACTCCAAGTCCTGCTGACCCCACAACATCGGAAATGTTCACAGCGGGCAACTCTCGGTGGTCATCACTGGAAATGAAACTCACACGTATGGTGTGGTCCTTTTGGACAATGGCTCGCCCGACCACAAGCTCGTCTGCAAAGCTCAACAAGCCACCGATCCACTCACCCGCGCCAAGCGACGTCTTCTTCGACGTTTGGCGTGACCGCACATCATACGACTGAACGTGGCCTTTTATGTCGACAGCATAGATCGATCGTTCCGTCAAAAGAATGTCCACCAAAGGGGCCGTCAGACTAAGCGACGTGTCCAGCGCGATATCTCGCATCACGTCGATCCTTGTGAATGTGTCGTTAAAGCGGCACAAGGCAGCTGTTCCAAAATACTCGCCAAACACGAATGCGACTTGTCGATCTTGAGTCCGTATAGAACAGAGTGAACAGGCGCGCGGAAACGTTCGCACAACGTATTGCTCGCCCTTTTTTTCTCCGGACCGAGTTGCCTGCACGTCGAACTGAATGCGTTGAACAACTGTGCTGCAATCTTTGACAAGAACTGCGATGATCTGATTCATTTTGCTCGTGGCTAGTTTTCGGAGCTCGAACCCGGGATCGAACTCAGCGGTCCCAAGCAGCGTCATTGCAGCAAGGCTGCCGCTTGATATGTCGTACAAACGCATCACTTTCGTAGGCACTTTTTCCACTTCTTTGCTCCATTCGGCGTCGACATAAGCTTCGTCTGGTGTCAGTCTACGGATAGCAACTTTCGATTGCAGCTGCCGACCGACGCGTATCAATAGGTACGCGCGGAGCTCTTCAAACGCTGCATTCTTTATCATAGCTCGTTCTTCATGCGATTGCGATTGCAGTTCTTTTGCTCGTAGTTGAAGATTTTCCTTCCGGACCGCAATCGACAACATGGATATGACGCGTGGTAACACAGCTAGAAAAGCGTTTTGCAGCTTTAGCTGATGCTGCTGCATTGCGCATCGGAACTCGGGTCCAAACTTCAGCTTTCTAGTCCATACCATCCCCCAATAACTACGGATACTTTGATAGTACCCTGTAAGCGAATTTTGATAACGGGCGGAAATAGCCGTCAAATTGTCGGTCTCAATGCATCCAAGCATTTCCTCGAAAAAGGCGGGCTGGCGTTCGAAAACTTCAGCCAGCAGATCCAAACTATTCTGCAGTCTTTCAGGGATTGTAAGTGCTGTGCGTGTCTGATCGTCGAGTTCATCCAGCACCTTGTATCTGTTCAGCTCGTCCAATAGATGATCGTACTGTCCGCAGGCTGCCTGTTGCTCTAAGTCATTCGGAGAGTATGGAATAGCAACAAGCATTTGGCTCACATCGACCATTGCGACGTATATCCCATTCACATAGTGCGTCACATGTTCACCAACTAACTTTACCGCTTCTGCCAATTTTCCGTCCATTCGCACTCGCGACTCATCTAGGCCTGACTGCGGAAAATAGCCGAACTTTGCAAGCACGCAGTTGCGCACATCCACGGGTAACAGATCTCCATTTACGAGCTCTACCGCATAATTGACGCTCTTTTCCTGTAGCCAGTCTGCGAAGTTTGTACAGCTCAACGTCTCGTCTTGCGACACCCACTCTGTTACCGATGGTACTGCGCTTTCGACAGCAATGGCTGGGAACATTCCGCTGACAATCTGGATAGTTTTGATGTCAACGGTTTGAGGAACAAGAGCTTTCGCCGGCCCAGTACTGCAGATACTGTCCCTCTGCTCCATGTGTCGTTTTACTTGAAATTCAACCGAACACGATTGCCATCGCATGCTTGAGCTGTCAAACCTAGCGTCTGTCACACGCTTCAGGAGTTCAAAATCACTTCGAGACATACAGCACGTGATGGCCGAGCTGAGGGACAGTAAAAATCGAAGCACATACACAGGGGTATCGCGTATTGTTTTCGGTCCAAAAAGGTCGGCACGAAGCCACGAGAACGCCACGAATCCGCGACCGCCTGCACATTGGGTGCCGCATTCAAGGCAATAGACACCCTGGTCTTGGTAAGTGATCAGATTGTCACACGCTCGACTCCAAATCCCCATTCGATCGAGCTCCGCCTTTACTTCTACCTGCTTACCAAACAAACAACCAATTTCGAGTTGCTCATCAACGGCTTGATCGCTGTCGACATGTCCATCGCAGCCGCCTACTCGAGTCACAAGCTTGTCACGAATGAAACGTGCGAAGTCAGCGTCATACTCACTGGGGTCAAACTTGCCGAGCTCGAACTTAGTCCGGTCACCTCCACCGGACATAGACATGCCCAATTGACGACACAAACGCAGTACATCAACTTCGTCTACAATGACTTTCATCACTTTCACGTCGCCTTGTAGTTCTTGCTTGAGAACTAGCAGGCGAAAAAAATTACTCGGTACACAATTACGTCGGGCCTTCTTGCGTGTCATACTTCCTGTCTTCGTTGCACTGCACGGCAAAATCGAAAATGGTCAGAGAACTAGCGGCTGTAGATGCATATACTCCCGTTGACAGTTTAAGATGACGTGCTGGCCCGTTGGAATAATGGCACAACCGTTAGCGGCAACGTCACGAGAAGACAAACGCGGCGTCGTCCATTTCCATTTGTTCAAGACGAGAGCATGTATCGAACAATAGTCTCTATTCAAACGTGCTCCACACGCACCACTCGGCTCCTTCCGCTCTCTCCAACCGCTAAAAGGAAGAAAAACTGGGAGGCATCACTGACGTGCCTAGAAGGATCTGTTGAATCGGCACGCGCTTCTGCTCCAAACTGTCGCGGTCACGAACCGTCACACACTTATCGTCCAGAGTATCGAAATCCACAGTCAAGCACATTGGCGTGCCGATCTCGTCTTGGCGGCGGTAACGGCGGCCAATGCTTCCCGCCACATCATAGTCCACGCTAGCACTTCCACACAAATCCTCGAAAAGCTTCTGAGCCACTTCCAACAAAGGTTCCTTCTTCACAAGAGGCAGCACTGCGAAACGGTACGGAGCGATATCCGGATGCAGACGCAGCAGGGTGCGTTGTCGGCCGTTTACTTCTTCTTCATCGTAAGCATCCAGCAGCATCGAAAGCATGACACGTCCAACACCGAGCGCCGGTTCAATCACGTGCGGCAAGAACTCTTCTTTCGCAACAAGGTCCTGATACTTGAGACTCTTTCCACTCGCGTCCATGTGTTTCTTCAGGTCATAGCTGGTGCGATTTGCAATGCCCCACAACTCGCTCCAGCCAAACGGATACTTGAACTGAATGTCCGTCGTGGCGCGAGCGTAGTGGGCTAATTCCTCAGGCGCATGTTCGTGCTTCCTCAGATTCTCGGACTTGATGCCGTACTTGGTCAGAAAGTCGTAGCACTGGTCCACCCAGTAGAGGTACCAGCCGTCCGATTCGTTCGGATTGGTGAAGAACTGCAGCTCCAGTTGCTCAAACTCGCGCGTGCGAAACAGAAAGTGCCCAGGCGAAATCTCGTTGCGGAAGCTCTTGCCCATTTGACCAATGCCGAACGGCAATTTCTTGCGCATTGTGCTCTGCACGTTGGCAAAGTTAATGTAGGCACCTTGCGCCGTCTCTGGACGTAAATAGATCCACTCGCAGGTCTCGTCTGTAGCACCCATGTTGGTACGAAAGAGCAAATTGAACTGCTTGGTGGGCTGGAAGCTGCGCGTGTGGCTGCAGTGAGGACACGGCACGCCAAGCTGTACAAGCAAAGCATCCATTTCGGATAGCGACAGCGACGCGACGGCGTCAATGTCCTGCAGCTCGGCTTCAAGCAACTGGTCCACGCGGACGCGGGAGTTGCAATTGCTGCAGACCGTCATGGGGTCCGTAAAGTTCTTCACGTGGCCAGACGCCGTCCAGACGGCCGAGTTGAGCAGCACGGAGCTGTCGAGACCTACGCAGTTGGGGCGCTTCTGCACGAACTCGAGCCACCAGCGATCCATCACGTTCTTCTTCATGAGTGCTCCTGCAAACGTGCAGCAGTTGAGAGGACACGCAACAACCAAGTGGCATTAGCATACAGACGTGTAGGTAGACAGGCATGTATATACATATAATATATAGAGATAGATAGATGGATCGATCGATCGATCGATAGATAGATAGATAGATAGAGGGAATGGTGGACGACGTACCGAGCGGTCCATAGTCAAAGCTGTTGGCGAGGCCGCCGTAGAGATCCGAGCCAGGGAAGACGAAGCCACGATGACGACACAGTGCCACGACGCGCTCTTGCAACGTGTCGCGTGGTGCTTTCGTGGCAAAGCTGCGGCTCAGCGCGCAGGAGACGATGGCGCGGCGGGGCATGATGGGCGTGGTGGAAACGAGATGGCTACAGAACGGAATGTAGCCAAAAAGCGAGCGGACAAATGTAGCCATCGAATGCCGGTACGGCTGTCGTTTTCGATTGTACGTACAAAGACAGCCACAATTTGGACGCACAAAGATGTAGCTACAAGAGGTGCGTACATTTGTTCGTCACCCGAGCTACATGACCGCAAGGACGTTGCTGCGGTTGTTGCTGCTGCACGACCGACTGGAGACAGCTGACGACTGGGATGGGGCGCTGGAAGAGGAGGGACAACTGCATGGTAACGCTACGGACATGGACGACGAACAAGAGGCTCGTCGTCGACGTGCGTTACGGATCGTCGGCGCCATCGGCGACGTCGTACCGCATCTGCCCAATTACAGCGCCGTGTCGACGAAATTAACGGCACTGATGCACTATGGCGAAAAAGTGGACGCAGGTCAACTCCATCAACTTGTGCAGCAATGGCTGCAGCAGTCCCATCGTACGCTTTTTCGAAAATGGCTCGTCTGCGACTGGCTGCAGTGTAGCCAGCTAACAATTACAGCAGGAGATGCAGAAGAGCTCGTGCAATGGCGACACGCGCTGGTGGTAGCGACACTGCACGAGGTGGTCAAGTCACTCAAGTGGACCTTACTGCGAATCCTGCACGCAGTCAACGAGGCGATGGAAACGCGATGTACAGACGACCGAGACGCGAAAGGGACGATCGATACGTCGACGGCGGCATCGATGCAGGCGATCGGGACCGTCGAAGAGCTGCTGGATTTTTGTTTTCTACGTGCTGAGCAGCTTGCAAGTTACAGTCTTCTCTGTGCTGCGAAACTGCATGCGCTGGCGGTGAAGACCCAGCGGAGCGCGACAAAACTCGTGGAAGACGAGGAGGTGCTGGTGAGGTTGCGGTGGGCGTTCATGCTGAAGCCCATGCTCTTTCGACCCCTGCTACAGCACGCAATCGCGTTGAGGACTATCGCGGAAAAAAGTGCAGCACATCACGTGCGCACGAGCACAGCACTGTCGGGTCTTGTCAACTTGGTGGATGCCACCAGTCGAGCGACGATTTTGCTGGAGATGCGTGCAATGGGAAACGAGCTGGATCGTGCGTTCGCTCGTGGTGCTAAGCACATTCGCAGACTTGTCTTGACATCAACATGTCGAGCTGCTATCGAGTCTGCTGTGCGTGAGTACGTCCAAACACTTTCGAACGGAGCGAAAGAACGTCTACTGGCAGAGCTGGAACGTGACTTGGACGAGGCACCACCACACTTGTTCCCGCACATCTTCATCTACTTATCGTTGCTTCTCGGCGCCACGCTTTCACCGCGAGTTCCAGGTCACCAGAACCCCGTGACGTTCCGCGCCGTGTCGATCTTGCTCTCGCTCTTTGATCGACGTGGTCACGACGTTGATAGCTGTCAAGACGTGCTCGGCCAGTTGCTTCACCCCGCGCTTGCCGACGACCCCATGTGGCTCGACGAGCAAAACTCGTCACTGTACATTGAGACAATCGCGCGGCTCTCTGAGACTGCAACGATTCAAGTCGAGCCACAAAAGCTGACGTGGGTCGTCACCATGGCTTTGCACTACCTGCTCTTCGAGTGCGACGTCAAGCTCCTTCATCGCCACCAAGCAACGCTCACACAATGTGTACCCCAGCGCACCGTGCGCCTCGTCAATATTCGGCTCGGCAACTGTTGATTCGTCACTTTTGTTCAATAGTGCTGTCCTCTCTCTCTCTCCTTTACTGGACGCTGTTACTGCTTTTGGTCGGTCACCCCCACTCTCTCGTCTACTTTTGCTCTTGAGGCTTCGACATACCGCCTTTAGGGCCGCGAATCCTCTGCCGCATATCCAACTGGCCGCGTCTGCACTCGAAATACGCCACGCGGTACTCCTGTAACGAACATTGACACATACACAAACAAACACACACACACACACACACACAGAGTAATTCGACCGTCGCTCTTCTCGTCACGTCTCTATTTCCTTCGATGCAACGTGCCTGGCACTCGTGCGAGTACTTGTGGTCGTGTAGACACTGCTTCAGCGTCTTTGTCCCGTCTGCCATGCACGGTTGCTGCAGCATACAGTCGCGAAGAGCTTCGGCCATGTCGCGACACCCTTTGCCCATTGTTTGTTTTACTTGTTGTTGTTATTGTTGTTGTTATTGTGGGTTATGTGGAGTTGTCAATCAGGTCGATGATGATCAGTCATGACAGTATATCGAATGTGAGAGGGCGAAAGAAAAGCCGGATATTTGCGACGCCACCATCGCTCACGAGCGGATGTTCTCGAACCTCTGAGCTTTGATCAATTGTGTCGAGTGTGCAGTCAGAGTGGCACTTTGCAATCGACGGCGTTGTGACTTCCAGAACGTCAGAAAAGATGCTGCCACGTGGCTGCCTACCACTGCTGTTGACGGTGCTGAGCGTCTTTGCGGCTTGTACTGCGCTGGCCGACTATGGTCCACGCGATGCAGTGGTAGTGCTCACGGAGAAGAACTTTGAGAAGGAGGTGCTGCAGAGTCCGGACTATTGGCTTGTCGAGTTTTATGCTCCTTGGTAGGACCGCTCGTGTTGTGCGCGACAAAGTGGTTACGGTCGCGTGCGAACTTAACAAGTAGACACCCGTACTTACAGAGAGTGGGTCGTTGTTGTTGTTTGTGGTAGGTGTGGACATTGCAAGCAGCTCGAGCCCGAGTTCAAGGCAGCGGCCAAGAAACTGAAGAAACACGTGCGTGGTTGGGATGCATGTCTTTTGTTACTCCAGGGCGACTTTTGAGGGCACCCGTTTGTCGTGGATAGCTACGATGCCCAAATTGACGAGGGACTTGTGTCAATGTGACGTTGATGTAGGCTCGACTGGGTGCTGTTGACGCAACGGCTTACCAGCAGTTGGCACACAAGTACCAGATCAAGGGGTACCCGACGATCAAAGAGTTTGGTGCGAAGAAGACACGTCCACAGGACTATCGTGGCGGCCGCACTGCGCGAGACATTGTGCAGTACGTGAAGAACTCACCCCAGGCAAAGAAGCTAGGAGTCAGCAGCGCCAATATTGCGACTCTCGCGTACGAGAATGTGTATGCGTTCTTGAACGCCGGTAAGCCGTCGGCTGTTTTCTTCGGCAGTCCCAAGAACGGCAAGAAGAGCTCCAAGACACCGCCGAAGTGGATGAGCAGCTTGGCCGAGTCGTTCATGGAAGGCACGAAGAAGAAAAGGAGCCCGAAGGTGCAAGTGGCGTATGTGCCAGGATCAGATGGCCAGATTGCCAACCACTTTGAGCTTGACGAAGACGCGCTGCCTACTGTCATCTACGTGTACCCAGTCAGCCACAAGTACATTGTGCTGGAGGGGAGTACCGTGAACGAAGCTATCGCCAAGAAGTTTATCGATGACGCGTTGGCGAACACAGAAGCGGCCGAGGCGGATGGGTTGCTGCCTCTGGTGCCGTTGTTCCCGTCGCCTGCACTGGCGAAGAAGAGACCCATGGTTGCATTGGAGGAACTGAACGTGGAAACCGTTGGTGATTGCGTGGCGAACCGGAACAAGATGTGCGTCGTGGTGGCGAAAGAGGACACGGAGTTGGCGCGCTCGCTAGCAAAGAAGTACCGCCGTGACCCGTTCGTGTTCTTGGCCAGTAAGCCGGACGCGCCGATTTTCCAAGCTCTGACCAATTTCGTTGGCGAGACTGCTGAAGTGATTGTCATGAGGTCCGGCCACACGATGAAGTATTTGGGTACGTGTTTGCGATGCGGCCAAGTTCTGTATTGTGGCGGTCTGTACTTTTGTCGTTCTCACCATTCGCTGTGTTGTTCGATATGACGTGCAGCCCTGCCCAGCGCGGGCGATGAGAGCACTATGTCGGAGTTCTTAGACAAGCTCATTGACGGCACGACTCCGCTCTCGGCGGTCAGCGGTGACATGCAAACTTTCGTCGCCGCGGTCACTGGCGCGTCGGTGGAGCACGAGGAACTGTAAACTGTGTGGTTGGTTGTGTTTGCAAGGAAGACGACCAGCGGCAAGCAGAAGAAACGTGGACGACGCAGGCGGCAACGACGACGACAGGCACGGTAGCCAACGTCACCTGGTGTTTACCGATACAATGGAATGCAGCAATGCTTTGTCGAGTTTTGCATCAACAACGCCTTTTTGTCTTCTCGTTGACGTCGTTGTTGCTTCCTTTTGTCAAGCTGTGTGCTACCAGAAAAACGCAGCGACTAGTTGGAAATGGAACTCGACCGCTGGATGCGCAGACGCGAGCCGACTTCTTCGTCCATGGCTCGGTACGCCGGAATCGTGTCTGCCCGCTCGCAGTAGGCGTTCATAGGCAGCACGTACGCAAAGCAGCGCACGAGGTCCTCGGGGTCGTGCTGCTCTTCCGCCAACGACATGGACGCGGCGAGTTCCTGTTTCCTCGTTGCTTTGTCCCGCACGCTCGGGGGCAACACGTGCGCTCCTCGAAACTGACGTCGCACGAGGTGCGGCACGAGGTCTGCTTTGATGCTCGCAATGTACTTTTTCTCCTGCAGCAAGTCGAGCACCCAGTGCGAAAAGATGTAAAAGTGGCCGTCGTACAGGTCCGTATGCAGCACAAAGTGGCTGCGCCGCTGGAGCAGACTCTTGGCCACGTCCACGTGCTCGTTCATGTGCACCGCTTGCGACACCAGCACGACGCGGTTCTCTTCGTGCCGCTCGCACTCGACCAGTGCAATACAGTCAGTCATGTCCTTGTCGCGACGCGCTTTCTCCGTCTTCTTGCTGGGCCGCAAGGGGGCGTCTTGGCGAAGGACCATCGTGACGCTCGCGTCGTTCATCCGGTGAAAGTCCGCCACGTTGTGGAGCACTACGTCCGTGATGAGGTCGCCGGCCAGCACGATAAAGTCGCGCTTGATCTTGTCCGCTACTTCACGCAGCGCCTCGGCGGTCTCGGTGTTCTCGGTTACTTCACACAGCTCCACGTGGAGCTTCCCGTCAAACTCGCGCGTGACATAGTCCTGGATGGCCGGTAGGAAGTCCGAGACCGTGAGCACGAGCACTTCGGTGAAGTTCGACGTCTCGAGCAGGTGTAGCTGGTACCAGAGGAGCGGCTTGCCATTGGCAGGTAGCAGTGTCTTGGGCGTCTCCTCCGTCAGCGGGTACAGACGAATGCCGCGGCCACCAGCTAAAATAATGGCTTGGAACTCGGCCATGCTGGAAAGTCTCTGCTGGGCAAATCGTACATGGCTGGCGCTTAAGTGCGGATCGGAGGACGGATAGAGCTGTGCGGGTGGGTGGCTCTATTTTGTTTAGAAAGCGCTATACGCGTCGATTCTTGACTTGACGTGTGCAGCACAGTATCCGTGCCGGACTGGATAGCGACAGCATAGCGAGCTGCATGTCTGCGCATCTGAACGTCTTTACAGGATGTACGTACTGAGCTGCTCAGGATAGTCAACAGACAGTATGGAAATCGGAACTCGGTCTAGAGAACGTGGCAACGACTGGACAGGCCATACTCGACGCTCGATGTACGGGGCAGCTCCATGCCGTCACTTGCCTTCGCATGCCCAACTTCTGCTCTGCTCTTCCAGCTCGAGATGCAATGCTTGACATGCGCGACAGTTGCTACACATACCCGTACTTTGTCGCAGCAGTACCAATAGCAATCGTCGCGCACGCTGTTGACGTGTCCTTGTCATCACGTGTGCGGCCTGAGTGGGGTGGCAACAACGCTGATCGACTGTGCGTTGCATTCCGACACTCGGCACTGCAAGCTGAAGGCTGAAGGCTGAGACGCGTTTGTGGCGACCGCTGTGTCGACAAACACGACACCATTGCTCAGGGTTGTAGTCGAAGCGTTGCAGCAATCGATGCATCCTATCAGTCGTAGATTGATGCATCCTCAGCTGGGCACCATCGACAAGGAGGTCACCGTGATAGCGAGTCTTGTGCTACGTCGTGGTACGCATAGGTCCTAGTGCCTCCCTTCCGTTGACCCGTATCGCTGCAATACTGTTGCAAACGACATCGACAGTCACGCTCATGGGTGTCAAAGTGCAGCGTGCGATGTGAGAGCTGCAATGTGTATACGCGACTGAAGCTGTTCCCGACGAACTCGTTAGTGTCTACGGCGAAGGAGCACGAAAATGGAAAAGCAGGACGAGAGAGACGAATAGGCAATGGCAACGGCTGCGGTGTCATGTTAGTGTGTGTTTACGCGGCCCTTGCGCTGCTATCACTAGCGGTAGTGGGCGAGTGCCCGAGTGCGTTCTCCGCTGACTTTGCGGCGATGCGAGCGCAGCAGAAGGCGCAGGACAAAGACAAAAGGCGCTAGAACCGTCGACACGAGACGGACGAGGAGGGCCTCCCGTAGCGGTTGTAGCCTATCCGCCATGACTTTCGGGTTGGCGACGGTCGATGGGCGACGGACGAGAGGGAAGTTGTGGTGGTGCGACTGCTCCTTCGTGGGGCCGTTTGCAACGCCAGTGAGCTCGTGGGCAGGACGTCGATAGTGAGATCATAAGCTCACGGGGTAGTCGCACTCGGCGCGCTGACACGTCCGTTCCATCGGATACGAAGCAGAGGGGAGAACAGGCTCAGTGAAGACGGTCAGCGAGAGTCGATCGACAAGATGGTATGAGGTAAAGCCAGTCGCAGATAAGATCGGCAAAGAGAGAGGAAGAGCGAGAGAGAGAGGAAGAGCGAGAGCAAGAGCGAGAGAGAGAGGAAGAGCGAGCGAGGAAGAGGTCTGTACGATTGATTTTCCTCCCTGTCGGTCGCCACGATCCTCCACTGCATTCCATCACTTTCGCGTTCCAACGGGATGACGTGCTGCTGGTCGTGGCCTGACCCTGCCGCGACCCTTTCATTGCTGCCCATGTCCATCTCTCGAGTTGTCGTCGTAAGAGTGTACATGAGCCTGATGGCGCTCCTTCCTCCGTTACCGTCGCCTACAAGAGCGAGAGAGCGACCTCATAGTCTCCAACGTCTGCTCTTGCGGTGTTGACCCATTCGAGGCTATCGAAGTCAGACTCACGAGCTCTGTAATGCTCTGCTGCTTTCTTCCTGCGTCGTTTGACCCGGTAGAGTTGATCATAGCCATGGAGGGACCGACGCCTTCGCCTGTTCACACTTGTGCAAGAGCGCCGGATTGAACCTGTGCCGAGTGGACTGCGTACTGGTGAAGCGACACCACAAGCATTGCTGTTCAAGGTCCCAAAGCTGTTGTTGTTCTGCCCATGACAGAAGCTCAATGCCACCGGTGCTGCGACTAACACTGCCAACGACAGAAAAATGGCGTCGGGAAGTCGTCAAATGTGCTCGACGTGAGTTGCAAGCCAAGTTCCGTGTACGCGCAGCTCCGTTTGCATTCGTGAGCTCCCCTGTCCACAAAGCGTCTCCCACGTTATTCCTGCAGGCCTGGCAGACGTCTCGTTAGACCACGTTGCTGCCGATGATCTGGAAACCATCTTGACTCGCCCACGCAGGTGTGCTACCGGCCAGTAGGAGGCGAAGCACAGAGTGCACAGAGAAATCCTTGCTGAGTGACACTGCCTGGTAGCTCAGCTTCCAGCTCCCGGAGCTCCTCGCGAACTATACACCGGGCTGTGGCATCCTCTTCGATACGATACCTCATCGTGGCAACAAGCGCTTGACAAAATCCAACCTGTTGTAGCGCCAAAGCCAAACATCACGTCCTGCAACTCGATCACATGCGCTTGCTTTGCGAAAGACGAGCAAATGGGTCCCTACCAACTCAGCATATCCACGACCTCGTTGCTTGGCTGTCCCCAAGGCGGTTATCATCATCATCATCATCGTTATCATCGCTCGCTTGAGCACCTGTCTCTTCTGGACGAACGAGCGCGTGGGCCCTACATGAAGCAATAATTGCTGTCGGTCTACTTGTCATTCACTCGGCCTGTGCGCGGTCGCTAAAGGCGCAGTACACCGCACGGCTTAGTCTCTACCCATTCACTGCAGCATGTGTTGCGAAGCGCTGCTTGGTGGAAGAATGCGTGGGTTGCACAACGGCTGCTGTCGATACCCTATACGTCTCCTGCGTGGATAGCTGTAGACAGTCTGCCGCAGTTACGCGCTGCACGCACGCAGACGTGTATGCTCGAGGTAGGTGCTTCGACCTCCAGACAGTCAGGCATCTGCTTCCGTCACGGCATTGATCACGTACGAAACGCTGTAACTCGATAGCGTTTCCACTTGCGTAAAGTCGCGATCGACAAACAACCGGCTTGTCCGGTGAGGAACGTCTTGCCATGCGTTGTAGAGTCTGGTCGGATAAGCCGACGATGGTTCAGTCCAAGTGGCTGGCGGATTGGCAAGTGCAAGCAGATGCCCGTCAGCATTCAGATGCCGTCATCGTAGCCGCTATCGTCTAGGCGTTCCATCCGCCCGGACTATTCCACCCGACCTGGAGGATGCCCCAATGGCGGGAACAACAACAAACTGCTGCACGACGCGAGAACTGAGCTACACGAGCATCGACGTGTTCGTTCCGACGCCAGCTTATACTAGATCGAGCTGGGCTCGAGACCTCCTGGTCCAGCAGGTCGGTCGGTTTCGTGCAGCAGGGCCCTGGACTCCCCACCTGTCCAGCCATGTCCGGATTATGCTTAGAGTAGATGGCAGCAACATTCGCTTCCGCAGTGACTAGTAGCACCAGTACTGCTGCCATTGAAACCATCAGCACGATGTCAAGGACTCCCAAAGCACAGGCTCACGTGCGTGTTGTCGCCATGGCGACTCGCTCGTCTTTACAGCGCAACTGGATCATGGCATGCCACCTCTCCCGATCCTAGAGATGCGTACTACCGGTTGGGCACATATGCCTACAGGTTCCACGATGCAGCGAGTGTTATCTCGCATGATATCCGCCGTCCGCGCTTTTTTGCTGCCACGCAGGAGCACTACAGGACTGAGTGCGTTGTCATGATGGCTCGCATCCAGCGACTGCTAGCGCCCAACATGTACGCGTACTGACGTCAGACAACACACTTGGCCAAATCGACACGTCGTCGTAAGTGACATCGACAGTGCTGTGTGTTCTTCATGTTCCCATCAACGACCTCTCGGCGTATCGACCGTACCGTAAATGCGTTCGCGCAACGCGTGCGACTTGCGCTCGCTTGCTCCATACCCTGAGTCGGTGCTGCGTCGAAAGGATTTGACAAGTGCCTTCGCAGATTCGCGTTGGCGCCGTCTTTTCCAGCTCACGCACCGCGAGGAAAGTGTAGCAGAGACCCGACCTACCAGCCCAACCAAAGCTCAGGTGCTCCACGAGACTTGTAAAGCTGAGTTCGTCGTCCCTCGACTTATTGCCTCGACCTCTACAGACGTCTCAGCTTCAAACTCGGGTCCTCGAGTCGCTCGACACCTTCCGGGAAAACGTCGTTGACAACCGCTCGAGTGTCTGCCGACTCGGACTGACGCCAGCTGCGACTACCGAAAGCTGTGCGATAAAGCAAAAGGCGCTCGAACACGTCTCTTCTCGATGGCAAAGCGCCTATGCACTGCTCACTGCCGAACCGTTTGCCGAAAAAAATTGGTGCGAGCGAAAAAGTGGCGTAGTAGCGCCGCGCGGTCGTGAGACGTTCGTTGAACGAAGAGCGCTGGAGACACTGCGCGATGAGACTCGCGAGCGTTCGGTCCTCCAAAGCACTGGGGAGAGCGAGTGACGTGCCCATCGCCGGTCTCCTCTGGCCCAGTGGACCCTTTGCCAATGTAACAACCGGTTGGCTCTCCTTATCCACAATCTGCTGGCCCGCGTCGCCACGTTGATCACGTATTGCACACGCCCCGTGTTTGTGGAGCCCCCGTTCCTAATGCACGCGACCCCACGCTCTCTTTTTAGTGCGCAGCTCGTGGCAGTCAGTTCCTCAGTCCCCCCGTTCCTCGTGCGCACTTGTTGTTTTGCGCGGCATTCCAGCAGCAGCAGCAGCACCATCGCCACTTTGCAAGTGACTCGAGTGTCTCTCCTTTCGGACGTTGCCACGTCCATGCGCACATGGTCGCTCGCAACGCGCTAAGAGCTGTGGTTTTTGCTGCCTTGGCCATGGGCGTCTCGATTCTGGACGCTCGGGTCGTGTCCCGGAAGCTCGTCGAGATGCGGTCGACGAGCACGACCTCTGCCTCACTGCCCACGTCGAGGGAATCGACGAAACCAAAGTCGTTTGCGCTTGCAGACTTGGACACCCTCGGAACCAACGACGACGACGGCGACGACGACAACGACAACGACGGCGACGACGGCGAGGACCACACGAGAAACAGTGGTGCTGCTCCGAAGAAAGGTGCGAAAGAAGCGGTCGCGCTTTCGCGCAGAGACGACAAAGCAAAGACGAACGCGTCAGCTGGTACCAACTCTGGAACAGCAACGAGAGACGTGTTTTCCCGAAGGAAGGGAGAAAGCACGAGCTCTGGTGCTTCGTCACGTGACGAGACCGAGGTCGGCACGACTAGTAAGACTGGGAACCGATCAGCTGCATCCGAGGAGAAGGAGACGGAGAAGAAGAGGGACAGTCGCAGTCGCGACCCGTTCTCTCGCGAGGTCGATTTGTCTCCGGAAGACGGCGATGCGACTCGAAAAGATGCACCGCACAAGCGCAGCAAGAAAAACAACGACGACGGAGACGACGACGGAGACGATGATGACGACGACGACGACAAAGATGCTTCTTACCGCCTTCCAAAGTCTCAGCGGGAGGCACAGGCCGAAGCTCGCCACAAGGCACAAGCCGAGCGTCGGGCCAAGCGAGAGGCGCAGAAGAAAGTGTGGCGGAAGATTAAGGAGCAGGAGAGGGCGGAGCGTGAAGCCGCCAAGGCGAGAGCGAGGTCGGACACTAGCGCGATTCAGGCAGCGGCGGGCGGCAAGCGGAACTCGACGGCGACGAAAGAGCAGCAGAAGTAGCGGTCGCGATGCCAGTGGGCGACGAGTGCATCGACAAGTGCGTAAGTGTAGTGGCGATTCATGTTGGGTTGTAGACAAACTAAGTATGAGCGTAACGCGAGTGACTCGCATGTTCGTTCCCTCGAGCGGTTCTGCCGAGTGAATACCACAAAGGGGTCCGTCCAGCGCTCGGGGAACGACCACAAGCGGCTGCACACTGCGGTTCGACCTCGTCGTCCCTGAAGACCACCAGGTCCGTCTAGTAGCCGATCAACACGCCGTCTTGTCGTCCGCTCGTTGGCATTCCCAAACCAAAGCCGCCCTGGACGTACGCGCCGCTTGGACCGAAGGATTCCACTGGTCGTGCATCATCCAATGAGTCTGAACCGCAACAACACTTTGTCAGAGAGTTTCATACCAGCGCATCATCATCCGCGACCACTTGCAAGGGCACGACTTACACGCGGCATGTGCCATGTCTTGTTACGTCAACGATACTGAAATCGACGAGTTGCTGTCAAGTTGCCCTGCACGCGATCGCCGTCGCCAGGGGCTTCGTTCAATCAGTTGCTCAGGTCGACTTGCGGCCCTTTTCGGTCGTTCTGTGTTGGATCTGGTTGAGAATCTGAAGAGACCGCCGCGACGCGCCTGCACCAGCCGACGGTGGTGTCTTTTTCTTTTGCTTGATCAATGCGGGGTGAGCGATTGGCGTCAGCGCTTGCGCAACCGTTCGCTGAACTGCTACCGATCGTGTTTTCAACCAGTTCACAGGCTTGTTTGGACATGGAGCATTTGCTTCGATGTAGCTCCTAGAAGGCGGCACTCTCGACTTCGGTCCCAAAAGACGGTGGCTAGAGCCCGTCGGGGTATCGCGCTTGTGTGCTCTCGAGGTGCCGGATGTCGCGCTTTTGTGACGCATGCCATCAGCAACGGGCGACATGAAAGTTGCGTCCGTGCTGCCTGTCGGTTTGAGCGGAAACAGGCCATTCTCGGCCGTGTCAAAGTGCTCCAGATCGTCCAGATGCTCATAGATTTGACGGAACGTCGGACGCACCCCCCAAGCTGTGCAGCGCATGAACAACCCCAAGTACGGGCCAAGCCGAGCCTTTGCGGCGTCAGGCACCTGCATCACGATGACGTCTTGCAGCAGCTTGTGCAAGCTACGCGTCTCCACACACTCTTTCGGGACAATCTCTCCAACCAACAGCCGGTACAAGATCTCTCGCCCAAACGCACCAACATCGCAATTCTTGTGAAAGCTGAACGAGCTGTCTAGTACCTTGGGCTCGTCCGACGGAAGCTTGATACGACCGAAGTCGGAAAGCTTGATGTCGGGCTCCCAACTCTGCTCATATCCTTCTGGAGGCGTGCGCATGAGAATGTTCCGACAAGCCAAATCGCCGTGAGCGACGTTTATATCTTCATGGAGAGTAATCATAGGCAAACAAATTTGCTTGAGCATCGCCTTCGTGTCATCAAACGACAACGTATATCGACGGTGCTTCGACCCGCCCGAGTTCACGCCATATCGTCGTAAATAATCGCTCAGCTTGCAGTCCATCACCTCTAGCGCGATGCAAGTGTGCTCGATGGCATCACACAAACCAAGACATCGTAAAAAGCCCTTCATATGACGCACTCGGCGTAAATAGTGCAGCTCGAGTGCTGCGCGGTGTTTCGCTTCGCGCTCAGGAAACCCATCATGCGGCTTGGCGCGCTTCAGTGCGATCTTCTGCCCGTTGATCACAGCAGCTGTGACCTTCCCGTCGGTTCCTTCACCGTACACTCCACCTGTGTACTCTACGTCCGTCTCGCAATTAAATAAGCCAACGTCTCCAATCACTGAAGTGCTTGTGAACGCACTGGACGACATGCTCGCGTCAGCTAATGTCGTGTCTGCTTCGATCTGAAACGCGTTGCTTGCACAGCTTTCTTGCGACAAAGGTGTGAGCGCGTCGGCAATGACTCGTGCAGACTCTTGAGAGAGGCCCGCCTCATCTTGTGAGTGTACGAGCATTGCATCCTCGTCTTCCGTAGTGCGACCGTGCTTGCCGGCCGCAACTGTCTGTACCGCTTCTTCCTTTACGACAGCATTAGCTACAAGGCTAGGACCAGGAGCCAATGTCTCTGCCAACGGCATACCCGTCTCTTCCCTTCGATCGTCTTCAATCGGCTTGTAGTCAATCTCTTCCGTTCGGCTGAACGAAGGTGAGCACGACACTGCAGCACAGGGACTTTGGAACACCGGTCGTTGCGACAACGGGCTCGTGAACGTCGCCATCTGCCGTCGCACAGGACTCTGGAACGTCATGGGCCGTCGAGCCAGTGGACTCGTAAAACTCATCGAACGTCGTGTCTGAGATGCTGCTGCTGGTGCAGGAGACGAGGTCCACAAGAGCGCAGGCGACTTCACCGGCGTTGGCGCCTCCAGCCGCTGCTGCAGCTTTTCATTGGTCTTAATGTTCTTTGCCAGTTTCTTCAGCGCCAGCGCTTCGTCTGCTTCCCGTGGCGAGCAGTCGGGCGAGAACGAGATCATGCGCTTGCGCGTCGACGCCGACGAACTGCTCTGTGCGATCCCTCGAGCCACCTGCTTTGTCTTCTGTATCGACCTGGCGACAGTAGCTGCGCTCTTGTCCCGCGCGGGGTCCATTGCCGCCATGTGGCAATCGATCGTCGGCCTCGTTGGGCTCTCAACGGGCGACTGCATCGACGCGCGCCAGTCGGGCGACAGCGACGCAGCCGCGTCGTCCAATTCTGCCGGTTCTTGTGTCCGCACGCCGTCACGTGTACGACCGCCGTCGTCCACTTCCTCGAGCGCGACCGGGTCCAGTGCTGTCGGCCGCTCTGTTGCTGCGCTCGCCGGCATCGGCGACCGCTGCCACGCGACGACAGCCGTCTCGTCTGCTCCCTCGTGCAGTTCCGTCTCTGTACACGTACCTGCTGCCCTTCGTATGGCTTGGAACGCGCTCATTTCGTGCAGCTGCTCGCGCTTCTTGCGGCGCAGATAGCGGTCGTTCGACGCGCTCCACGCGGCCGCAGCCGTCGTGAGGACGTGGGCAGCGTCTGCTATGGACTGTGCAGCGCGAGGCGGCGACTGCACGCGCGGGCGTTTGTCCGCGGGCGCCTGTGCGCGGGAGCGGCCGCGCGACGTCTTGGGCGGCATCCGAGCGGACGGAAATCTGACGGTCAAGTGGTCGGTCGGACAATCGGTCGGTCGGACAACTGGTCGGTCGAGTCAAACGCGTTGGACAGTTAGTTGTATACGCGTGCGAGGGGTGAGGTTTTTTAGAAGCATCGGTAGTGGATCGGAGGTGGGACGCCGCGTTGGGGCACGCTATTTTGCGAGATGGACGGTGCCTGCTGCTGCTCTATCGATGCCGTGATCGATGGAGCCCTATCGATTTTTCATCGATGTATGTAGAAAGCACTCGTGGTGTCTGGTTGTCGTCGGTCGATACTAAAAAGCGCGACGGAGTGTTCCCGTTGTGTCGAGGCCTCGCTAGTGTATGCTAAGATTGACGACGATGGCATCCGTTGCCAAGTACTTGGCCAAGTACTTGGCAGATTCCGACAGCAGCAAACACTGATATCACTTTGCTGAACAAACAAGCTGCTGGTTTCGATGTCTTCATTGCCAACTCGAACAACACACTGGGCCAGCTGCAGGCGTCGAAAGAAAGTCAAGCTGAAACGCTACACTCACATGCATTTGTGCTTTGTCCTAAGATACCGGCGCTGATCGTCTTTTTAGTTCTTCGAGCGTAAGCAGAGAAGCGTCAATGCTTTGACCTTGCTGGTCCTTGGCCTTGGATTCTCCTGGCGCTAATTTGCCGTCACAAACGCACCTTTCTGCCTTTGTAGGGTCAACTATCCGGCCAAACACTGTGTTGCAAGACCAAGCTCGTGATAAAATGTGACGATTGCAAAACAATGTCCGAGGAATGCGCTTCCCGCTGGCGCCACGCGATTACCATCAGGAATACATCGTAAAAGTATTAAGATAAACATCGAAGCCGAAAGCTATCTATGCGTCGTCGTTGAGTAAGCGAATGCCTCAACATCCAACAGCCCCGTTGCAACCCGCTTTCTACTTATCTATCTCTATCTCTAATTGTCGCCATCTGTTTTCACATCCCTATCTATGTATGTATCTATCTATCTATCCATCTACCTCTTTCTATCTTTATCTTCACATATCGCCATCTATCGCTATCTCTATCTCTATCTCTATCTCTATCGCTACCGGTTTACCCACATCTCCTTCTCCTGACGGTCCAAATGGAGACTGCCAACCACGAGACGCTGTCGTTCAGCGCGCACGCGTTCAAGAAGCTGTTCCCAGCAGAGTATGCGCGCAAGTGTCTCGACAGCAACGTGCGGGTCGACGGACGCGCCATTGGGGCCACGCGCGCTCTGCAGCTGCAGACGAACGTGATCCAGACGGCCGCCAGCTCCAGTCTCGTCAAGCTCGGCAAGACGTCCGTACTGACGGCCATTAAACTCGCAGTGGGCACTCCCGCCGTCGCTACGCCTGACCAGGGAGAAGTTGGTGTGTGGTACATCAATCAGTGGCTGTAAACCCCTATTGATAGGGTATCATCTAACCCGCTTTTTGTTTTTTGGGATGTGTGTGTGTGTAGCCATTCAGGTGCATCTGTCGCCCATGTGCTCGAACCGGTTCTCGGTCGGTCGACCGTCGGAAGAGGCTCAGAGCATCGGTAGTCAGCTCACGCGGATCGTCGTTGGGTGCGTTGATGCAGCAGGTCTTGATGACTGCAGTGTGTGGAGACAGAGGCCTTTGCTAACGATGTCGCTGCTGCAGCTCGCGCGTCGTGGAGATGGAGGACCTGAGCATTGTCAAGGGTCAGTCAGCCTGGAAACTCATGGTAGATGTGTTCTGTATCGACCACGACGGCAACGTTCTCGACGCTGCGCTCACGTCGATTGTGGCGGCGCTCAAGACGCTGAAGCTGCCGGCCACATCGATCAACGAAGACGATCATGTCGTCTCTATCGTGCCAGGTACGTACGTCACTGTCAGTAGCGTGCTGGACTCAATGGCGACGGAAGGACGCTCATGTTTGTGCCTATTCCTCTCTGTGTGTTTGTGTGTCTATGTGACGTCCATCAGAGGGAGACGCCATGCCACTGCGTGTACAGTTTGGTGCGTACGCGACGTCGTTCGCGTTCGTGGACAAGACGGTCCTGATCGATCCCACGAGCGAAGAGGAAGATCTCTCCAGTGCCGTGTTGAGCATCGCATACACGACCGCGGGACAGCTCTGTAGCGTGCAGAAAGCTGGCGGTACGATCGTCGCAGCCACTGTGATGCAGCGCTGCATGCAGTTCGCAAAGCAAAACGCCAATGCAGTGGCTACGCTCGTGGACGCGTCAACGTAGCAGAGTGAAAATAGAACTAGTCGCGATCCCCTCTTTCAGTGAATAACCCTCTCGCAATCGTTTGCATCGTTTCGAGATCGGGCATCGACGAGACCCGAGCCATCGACTCTAGAACCGAATGCCTCTCGAATCGGATCGCCCACAGAGCCGCCGCGGGTCTGATTATCATCGCAGGGTCGTTCGTTGTCACTCGCAAAAAAGATCCCAACCCGAAACAGAGGGCAACAACAGGTGTAGCAGTGCTTCCGACCTGAACAGCTCACTTGAAGCTGCAGGCAAACGCGCTCGGAACAACAGGTTCTCGATCCTTTACGATCATTGCCATACAAATTGACAAAGTGACTGCGTGACCCGTTTAGCGCCTTCTTATGGTGGTCAACGAGCACACGGCGCTATGGCCGTCGTCCACCATCTCCTCCATAGACGCAGAGCTGGCCCAGACGGCCAGACACGAAGGCCACACGGACCTCTTTGCTGCACGACCGACGCGGCACGTGATCCGCACGTTGACTGCTGCTGGTGTTCTATTGGCCATTGCCATCTCGTTCATGCATGGCTCGACGCTGTTCACGGCGGTGCAGGGGGCAGCAGACGGGGTGCAGCTGGCAGCGACAGTCGATGAAAGCAGTGTATTTGAAGATGCGGTGCTGTTTCTACCGGGCTTTGGAGCACCGTTAGAGAAACAGGTGCGTCTTTAGCGGTCGAAATGGACTGGAGGCAGTTCTTTCTCGTGCCACTGCGTGTCTTTTGTAGCTGCTGGCGCTGTCTCCGTGCCATTTGTGGCCGTTCGTGCTTGCTGACCTCATGGGTGATGCTGTCGTTGGTCGTGGCTTGGTTGTCTGTGGTGTGTGGAAACAGTATGCCGGGTTGGTCGGCGTCAACAGCACGTACGCGGGCAAGTTGTTCTACTGGTTCTTCGAGACACGTGCGTCCATGCAGGTTGATGAGCGAACGCCTTTGGTCCTGTGGCTCAATGGAGGACCTGGTGCATCGTCGATGACTGGCTTGCTTGCGGAAATGGGACCTTATCGTCTTACGAAGGAACGGAAGCTGATCCCGCATAAGTACTCGTGGACGAACGTTGGCCACATGCTCTTCTTTGACCAACCAGTAGGCACAGGCTACTCGTCTGTGCGCGACGAGGCCGGGCATGTGAATACGCAGGAGGAGGTATCGCAACAACTCTACCGAGGACTCCAAGCGTTTTACAAGCGTCACCCGGAGTACAAGCACAACCCGTTGTATGTATGCGGAGAATCGTACGCCGGTAAATATGCTCCGTCGATCTCGCACTACATCCACGTAAAGAATAGCGGCGTACTGGATGATGACGACGTTGAGATCAATCTGACGGGGGTCGCCATTGGCAATGGTGACATGTGGCCTGTGTTGCAGACTCGCTCTGTGCCGGACTTTGCGATCGCGCTGGGGTTGATCGATTCGCAGCAGTACGAAGACGCGAATGCACAAATCAGCATATGCGAGGAACTGCACCGACAAGGTCGCGACGTGGATGCCTTTCGGGTATGCCAAGCTGTCACGGAGAAGATTTATGAGGCCGCGGGGAACCCGTATATTTATGACATCCGTCAGTCAGGCAATGCATTCACGGACCTGAGCGCAGTGCTGTCTAGTTTCTTCAACGACGACGCCGTGCGTCGAGCACTGAACGTGCCCCCGGGCACACTATGGAACTCAGTGGACGGGTCTGCCTACGGCACATCACCATCGGCACCGGCCCTTGCGCGTCATTTGCTGCAGGACGAGATGCTAGACGTGCCCATCGATGTGTTTCGTGACCTGCTGGACAACTACAAGTTCCTCTTCTACGCTGGGAACATGGACGGCTCGGTTTGCAACAACTTAGGCGTAGGGCGCATCATCGATCGACTCGCGTGGAAGGACACGGCCAAATATCGCGTGGCCAAGCGGCAGCCCTGGAGCGTGGACAGCCGCGTCGCAGGGCTAGTCAAGGCTGCTGGGAACATGAGCTTCGTCGTTGTACTGAACTCGGGGCACCTCGTGCCTACAGACCAGCCGGAAGCTGCATTGGATATGATGCGGCGGTTCATCAACAACGAGCCCTTCTGCACGCCGTTGCAATAGGTCGGTTTGACCCGGAGCGCACGACACCTTCAACGATAGCAGCAGCAGCAGCAGCAGGACGTTGTCCAGAGACACGCAACAAACACCCCGCACGTATAACTCAAGACGAGCCGACCCATCCATTTACTAGACATGCACACGCTGTTGAGTCTGTACGAGTAGCAGCAGCCGAAACAGAAGCGACAAGCGCGAGCAGCTCACTATGGAGGACGATGAGATGTGATGACGATCGATGGTCCTCACCTCTCTCTCTCTCTCTCGTTTATTCGTTCCTTGCTAGACAACGACCATCCACTCTCGAATCGAGTGCGACGTGACCAGTTTGTTCACAACGTACGGGTCGTTCGCCACAAACGCGTCAATAACGGCCGTGTCCGCCACGTTAAAGACAAAGACGCCAGCGTCCAGAGGCTTCACGAGCGCGCCGCCCATCACGACGTGGCCGTCCTGTTTGGCTTTGCCCGCACGTTCCAAGTGCTCGGCGCGAAACGGTCCTCGACGGTCCGCCATGTCGTCCACGTACGCGTACTGCAGAATGTAATACTTTGGCTCCGCGGCAGCGGTCGAGCGAGCGGCGCGGGACAGCGCACGCGATGCGCGGGGGGCGACGCGATGCACGTGCTGGACCAACGTCATGGCTGGCGGATCGCTTGGAATCTGGTGTGCCGTACACCAGTCGAGATAAATTACTTGCGTCATTTATAGGAGACGACACCACTGCGTTGACAAATGACGGAAGCGCTGCGTCTATACCGCGCCATCTACCGCGTACGTAACGCACATCGCCTCGTCTGTCCTTTACGATGCACATAGTGTGGCTCATGAGCGAACCATACGACTTGTGGTTGTGGTACGGGCTGTTGTTTGTTTGTTTGTTTGTTCGGCAGGCCGCAGCGAAGATGCCGACACGCGACCGCATTAACTACGTGCGGCGTCGTTTGCGCCACGAATATGACGTCGCGCGGGAGGAGACGGACCCCGAGCGACTGATGTTCGTGACTGCAAAGACAGTCGAAGACGTTGGGTGGTCATCACCAGTTTGTGGCGCCGATCGCTGATGGATACTGCTGATGCGTGCGCAGGTTCTTGCTGCGTGTCGCGGAGACGCAGCTGGAGACGGTCGAAGTGCAGGCGGAGCACCTGAACGCGACGTTTGCCAGTCCAGATTACCACCGCGCGTAGATCAGCACATTTTTGGCTGTACCGTAGCTGACTACGATTCCATGCGACTCCTGGGTGCAGGAGCAAGATGGCACATGGGGGGGCGAATGTTGTCGTGCCTCGGTCTCACTACATCTCGAGACACGACTTTTGCGCTCGCCCATGGCCGAGTCGACGTGCGCCGACATTGTCTACTCGTCCACATGATGTTGAGGTAGATCTGTCATTACGGAAAGATTGGGCAGTGTGCGAGGGGTACCCAGTTGTTGACTTGTTCTACCTGGAAATACAGACAGCTTACGTCCACTTGATCACGAGACACAAGATTGCTTGTTCAGTAGCTTTGAAGTGGCCACCCGCATGACGCACGCGCAGTGCGCATATGCGGGAACGCATGTACACATCAGATGGAGTTTGCCATGACCAGGGATATGCTCTGTTTTGTTGTGACTTGATGGCGAGTCAAGTTTATCCGTGATCAGGTCCACTTCCACTACGACTTGCCGTACAGTCGTGTTGAACATCGACACAACTGTGGTCCATCCATTGCTCGGCGCAAGAGAGGCAATGCCTTACAGTCCAACACTTTGACAGACACTTTTACGTGCGTGATACTGCTAGCACCTCATTGACTTCTTCTGTTGTCAGGTCACGCAAGACAATGACACAACTGTGGCACATTTGACGAGAGGCAGTCGAATCGTACGTGGCAAAAGCGTAACAACATTGCGGAATCCGACAGCGACTACACATCGCCCAACGGATGCAAATAGTCGAAGCAGGAAGTGTCGTATTACGACTGTAGCGACAATGGTCGGCCTTTCGATAGTGCACTGCACGAACGATCGATTCCGCAAGTTCAAACGCAGGAAGACGAGAACTCACACGCGACATCTGAGAGCAAACAGTCACCGAACTGTCGTGTACGACGAAGACCTGACATGAAATGGTATCAAGCTGGACAATCTCGTAGCAGAGCTGCTGGGCTCAGATTGTGTGATGGTGTCGAGGACGGTCACGAAGACCGCTCGCTGCTCGATCTTGCTCACCAGATCGATCGTTTGACAAGCAAATTGCCAAGGGTATGCCAGCTCGCCCGACCTTTGTCTCCTAGCCGCGAAGCCACTCGTCGTATGTCCGCGTATGCGAGACAGCGGTGCTTTCTCGTTGACTGCCGTAAGCACCGTGCAACAAAGTCGTCATACTGAGCAACGGCGAGCCCTTCGGCAACAGGTAGAGCATCTACGTCGATCAGCGCAAAGTAGCGCTCATTGATCGCGCGCGTCACTATGCGAGTAGACGCACTGCCTGCTCTCGAAAGGGACACACTGCACCCCCTCAGGGTACACGAACAAGAGAGAGACTGAAACATACTATTTATCAAGACCCGACCTCGAAATAACTGCACCTCATGTAGTAGTGCACTGAGACCGATACCACAGCGATGGCGCTCTCGACGTCGACTAGAAGCTGCTGTACGATCGTCCCTCGCAGCGGCGTAAGTAGATATCTTTGCATCTCACCACAATTCGAAGAGCGTCCGAATTGCTGATCAACCCGACCGTTTAGAGATGGTGCAATGCGTCGGAAGCCGTTCCAGGCTCAAACAGTTTGATGATGTGCATGTCGGAAGCCCGTGCTGGTCAGACACGTGCTAATGTCATAACGTAGGCGTGCAACATCGCCAGTATGTTTGCCACATGCGATGACGATATGATGGATGATGAGCGAACACGCGAGCGAGCGAGCGGTCCATCGCCGATATGACGACTCGAGCTGATGCCAGAACTCGACCAAGCAAAAGCGCTGGAGCGCTATGTACGTACATCGCCTCGACTCTTGCTACGTATCTTTGTGTCGTTTCAAAACCAGGTAGGTGCGCAAAACCTCAAGCAATATACGATCCAACAACACACTCTAGGATTGCGCGCGCCCCCTCTTGTCGAATAACTGCCGTCCCCATCCACTCACCCGATCTTGCGGCATCAAAACACGGCAGCTGTTTCGTTGCCATTGCTCACCAATCCAAAAACTATCCAGATATTCTCCGCCGCTTCCGCTTGCCGGACGTCATTCCGCATTCCGCACTCCAGAGCAACAGCACAGACTGCACAAAAGCGCTCGGACCGCACCCCCTCGTACACGAGCGCGTTGTGCCCTCGCCATGAGCGGATCAGCAGACAATGTACAGTCACAGCTCTCCCCCTCTATTGCCGCTGACCGTCTCGTTCCTCACTCACTCTCTCTCTCTCACTCTCTCTCTTATTGGATCCTTTGGTCATTTGTAATCCAACTGTAGGCCCACCAACTGCCGTCCACCGGCAAGAAAAAAGCGGCTGCGCCCCGCAAGAAGACAAAGACGACGGCCGCTGCTGGCAAAGTAACAGCAGGGGCTAAGAAGACAGCGACGACGACGACGAAGAAGAAGGCGCTAGCCAAGGGAAAGCCGAAAGCAAACGCTCTCGAGAGCAGCGACGCCGAGTCGGACCCTGCGAGCGACGACGGCGGGTCCGTGTACGACGTGGACGCCAGTGGCGACGAAGCTGGTGCTGCGACGGAGGACACTGCGGGCGCTGCAGCCAAGCAGAGCGTTGAGCAGATTTACCAGAAAAAGTCGCAGCTCGAGCACATTTTGCTGCGGCCGGACACGTACGTGGGCTCGATCGAGCCCGTGGAGCAGACCATGTGGGTGTTTGACGACGAGAAGAAGCGGATGGTCATGAAGAAGATTACGTACGTCCCGGGTCTCTACAAGATCTTTGACGAGATCATTGTCAACGCGTGCGACAACAAGCAGCGCGACAAGTCGATGAACACGCTCAAAGTGACGATCGACGACGAGAAGAACGAGATCTCGGTCTGGAACAATGGCAAAGGCATTCCCATTGTGCTGCACAAAGAGCACAAAGTCTACGTGCCGGAACTGATCTTTGGCCACTTGCTCACGGGCAGCAACTTTGACGACAAGAAGAAAAAGACAACGGGTGGACGGAATGGCTACGGCGCGAAACTTGCCAACATTTTCTCGAACGAGTTTGTTGTTGAGACCGCCGACTCGAGTACGAAACAGCGGTATCGACAAGTGTTTGAGAGCAACATGAGCAAGAAGAACCCACCTTCAATCACGAAGTGGGCTCAGAAGGATTTCACGTGCATCTCGTTCAAGCCGGACTTGGAACGGTTCAAACTCAACTTTCTCAATAGCGACATTGTCTCGCTGTTCAAAAAGCGAGTGTACGATGTAGCAGGTGTCTCTGGCAAGGGACTCAACGTCTTCCTCAATGGCGAAAAGATCCCGATCAAATCGTTTCCGCAGTACGTCGCGCTCTACCCGGGACCCCGTGGGTTCGAGGCTGAAAGAGACACCACGAACGAGGGGGAGGACGATGCTCTTCCGGAAGAAGATGGGGCTGGTGATGACGATGAAGAGTACAGTGAAGAAAAGTCGAAAGTGGCAAAGGCCGCCAAAGCCAAGCCGTCAAACATTACACAGAACGGCGTTATATTTGAAAAGCCAGACGAACGTTGGCAGGTCGGGGTAGGCATGAGCGAAGACGGTTTCCAGCAAGTGAGCTTCGTCAACGGCATTTGTACCACAAAGGGTGGTCAGCACGTGAACTACATCGTAGATCAAATTGCAACCAAACTTGTCAGTGTGCTGAAAAAGAAAAACAAGGGGGATGCCGTGAAGCCCAATTACATCAAGAATCACATATTCGTCTATGTGAGCGCGCTCATCGAGAACCCCGCTTTTGACTCTCAGGTACGCACGGCATTGTTGTATTATACTTACAATCATTGACTGACACCACAACTACTGTATGACTCAGACGAAAGAGACACTGACGACAAGAGCCAACGGCTTTGGATCAACATTCAGCTTGAGCGACAAATTCTTGAAGCAAGTGGAAAAGAGTGGACTGGTAGAAAAGATTCTGTCTTTCGCCGCATTCAAGCAGACAGCAGAGCTGCGTCGGAAAGGCGGCAATCATGGAAAACGATCGCGACTGACGGGCATCCCTAAATTAGACGACGCCAATCATGCAGGAACAGCGAAAAGCAAGGACTGCACACTGATTGTGACGGAAGGAGATTCGGCCAAAACTGTTGCTGTTGGTGGCCTTGCTGTCGTTGGCAGAGATTACTACGGTGTGTTCCCGTTGAGGGGTAAGATGTTGAACGTCCGTGAAGCAAGTCATACTCAGATTTTGAAGAACGAAGAGATCCAGAACGTGGTCAAGATCCTCGGTCTCAAGTATGGCCAGACGTATGAGTCCACGAAGGGCTTGCGGTATGGCCACTTGATGATCATGGCAGATCAGGATCACGATGGCAGCCACATTAAGGGTCTCGTGATCAATCTTATTCACCACTTCTGGCCGTCGCTGCTGCTCATAGATGACTTTTTGCAAGAGTTCATCACCCCGATCGTAAAGTGCAGCAAAGGGCGAACGAAGGAGGTATTCTACACGATGCCTGAGTACGAAGGTTGGCGCGAACGGACGAACCAAGGACGTGGCTGGATCATCAAGTACTATAAGGGTTTGGGTACGAGTACGGCAGCTGAGACGAAGGAGTACTTTTCTGATCTACCGACCCACCAGATCGGGTTCATTTACGATGGAGAGGGCGACGCGGACGTAATTGATATGGCGTTCTCGAAGAAGCGTGTCGAAGACCGCAAGGACTGGCTGCGTGGCTACGAACCCGGGACTCACGTCGACTACGACGTTGATGCCATGGGCTACACAGAGTACGTTGCGACGTTCGCCGAAGTTTTGATCGACCATTGTTCTTACACAATCTGTGACGCTGCTCTTCTGACAGGTTCGTCAACAAAGAGCTCATACTGTTCTCCATGGCAGACAACATTCGCTCAATTCCGAGTGTCCTCGATGGGTTCAAGCCCTCACAGCGAAAAGTGCTCTTCTGCTGCTTCAAGCGTAATCTTCGTGTAAGTGTTCTGCTTTCGTTTTTTGTCGCTTTGATTGACGTCTGACGATCAATGTGCCTTGTACATCATAGTCGGAGCTCAAGGTTGCACAATTAGCAGGATACGTATCCGAGCATTCTGCGTACCACCACGGCGAGCAAAGTTTGCAAGGCTGTATCGTGAACATGGCACAGGATTTTGTCGGAAGCAACAACATCCACCTTCTGTCGCCAATCGGTCAGTTTGGTACGCGTTTGATGGGCGGCAAAGATGCCGCAAGTTCTCGTTACATTTTCACCAATTTGGAGCGACTTACCCGAAAAATCTACGACCCTTTGGACAATGATGTGCTCAAGTACTTGGACGAAGACGGTCAATCGATCGAGCCAGAGTGGTACATTCCGATCATCCCCATGGTACTCGTCAACGGCACGGACGGCATCGGAACGGGTTGGTCCAGTTCTGTGCCGACCTACAACCCACTAGACATCATCAAGAGTCTACGAAAGATGATCAACGGAGAAGAAGTCGCTCCTCTCGTTCCGTGGTACCGTGGCTTCACTGGTCACATCGTGGAGAAGACCAACTCGCGTGGAACGGATACCGGCAATTACATTGTCCAGGGCCTGTACGAGATAATAGATGACTCCACGCTCGTGATCTCAGAGCTGCCCGTCAAGATGTGGACCCAAACGTACAAGCAGTTTCTGGAAGGGCTGCTTGAAGCGGGCACGATCAAGGATTTTAAGGAGAATCACACTGACGTGAAGGTGTTGTTTACGATCACGATGGAGCCCAAGACACTAAGCGACATTGCCAAGGCGCCAGGAGGAATTGTGAAGAAGTTTAAGCTTGAGTCATCTTTGTCAACGTCAAACATGCATCTTTTCGACAGAGATGGGCACATCAAGAAGTACGAGAGTCCCAAGGAGATCATGGACGAGTTTTACACCGTCCGCTTGGAGTATTATGACCGCAGGAAGAAGTCGATGCTACAGAAACTACAGGACCAGATCAAACTTCTGTCGAATAAGGCTCGTTTCGTTCTAGCAGTAGTGGAAGGCAATCTGGTCGTGAACAACAGAAAGAAACAAGCGCTGCTCGAAGAATTAGTGGCAGAAGGATACGATCAGATTACGGCAAAGTCAAAGTCGAAGAAGAAAAACGACAGCGACGATCCAAACGAGTCTGAGGAGGAGGATGACAACTTGGCTGATGTCAGCCGAGGCTACGACTACTTGTTGTCGATGAAGATCTGGAGCTTGACGAAGGAACGCGTGGACAAGCTGCGTCGCGAACTTCAGGACTGCGAGAATGAGTACGCTGTCCTGGAAGGCAGAACGGTAGAGAATCTGTGGCTCACAGACCTTGACGCGCTGGAGGAAATGTTGATCGAGACAGAGAAAGAACGGGAAAAGATTTTGGCGCATACGTTCAAGAAAAATGGTGGCAAGAAAGGTAAGAAAGCTGCGACGAAGAAGAGAAGGCGAAAGAACAACGATGACAGCGATGACGAAGACGCCGATGACGACTCTGACTTTGAAGTCGAGGGGGCGAAAAAGCCTCGCACGAAGGCCAAGCCGAAGACTGTAGCAAAGCGGCCAGTCAAGAAGGAGTCCGCCGTGAACAAGGCTGGCGGGGCAAGTAAGGCCAAATCGAACGACAAGGGGCCGCAATCAGGTACCATAACCACGTTTCTCCAATCAAAGGAACCACCAGCAACTGTAAAACGTGAAGAAGAGGTCGAAGAGCTCTCGCTGGCCGAGCGGCTTGCTCGAAGGCTTAAGGCTTCTCCCCAGAAGGTAGCGTCTGCTTCCACATCGACATCGAAGACAAAACGCTCAACCAAGTCTGGCGCGGCAATCGATTTGGCGGAATCCGACGATGACAAGACTGCTCCCGTAGAGTGTGAAGATGACGTCTTTGCCATGGAGTCGGATGATGCAGGAAAGGAGATTGCAGAAAAGTCCACCGCAAAGCCGAAAGCTTCTGCGCGTAAATCAGCTACTGAGAAGAAACCAGCTGCGAAACCGAAGAAGGCCGCGCCGGTCAAGAAGGCTGCGTCCGCCAAAAACAAGTCGAAAAAGTCGCCGCTTGAAGAAGACAGCGAGGATAGTGACGGTGCAGCCGGCAACGACGTAGCTGAGGCTTCGCCAATAGCTCCTCGTCCAAAGCGCGCCGCCCGCGCGCGCAAGCCCGTCGTGTATGACGAAATATCGAGTGACGAGGGCGACGACGAGGATGGAAACAATGACGCGGAAGAGAGTTTCGCACTGGAGGATGCTGACGACAGCGATTTCGAGTAGTTGTGTGTGTGCGTAGCTGACGGTACAGCTGGACAAGTGAAAATTACAATGCCACTGCATCGTGAGCGACTCGAGACACGATAGACCAACTCGTTTTATGTCAACTTCCACTTTCTTTCGCATGTCATTATTGTTGGAGCTGTTCCAGCGACCAAAGCTTCGCTGCGAACGCGTCCGATGGCGGTATGTATCGTCATGAGCGCTTGATAGGAGCGAGCTACCTATAATCACGTTGGCGTTTCCTCCACCTTTACTCAGAATTGCACCTGTCAGACCATAAACATTCGAGAAGTGCCGAGAGCACGCGCGCGCTTATTAGTCAACTCAGCGTCGGCATAGGACTGCAACATGCACGTTTGGCTATAATTCTCAGCCCCGAGTGGCGTTCCGTGGTGGAACATCCGCCAAATGAGCACGACCTCTTCCGCGACACGCCTGCCGTTGGCAGTGCAGCAGCATCTGATACGTCGATGCCAAAGCGGTCGTTGAGAAGAAGCGCGCTGACAAGATCCAAAGACGGTGCATTGATTTACACGACCTCCACGCACTTCACCTGCTAGACCGCATCTTTTTGATGCCATGCACCTTTTTGTTGCCTGCCACGCACCTCCAGCACCGCCCTCGCACTCAGTCACGATTGCCGGAACAACACGTCACTTGTCAGATGTACAACGCTGGAAACCGAGCCGGCGTCTCTCCCTCCGCTAGCTGTGCTTTATCAGGCATGTCCATCGACAAGCGTGCCCACTTGCAATTCTTTGCATTCGCCTTACTCTCCTTCGTCAAGAAGACGGAGTCGTCCGCTAAAGCCAGCAAGTCAGACACACACACTCTCCTGGCTCCTACCGTCGCGTTCAGTGCATCTGACAGCGCCGCGCGCACCGCATTGACAGTCGCTAGCACGTCGACTTTGAGTGCCATCTTGCGAGGAAGAGTTGCGTCTTGAGCCCCCACCTTTACCAGCAAGATTTCTCCTGCTACCGGATCCATGTGCAGCTGAATATTAGCATGGCGTGGAGCAGTGACCAGCAACATAATCGGGTAGTAGCACACGCTGCTTGGGGGCAGCAGTGTGCAGTTGTTGCACCGCATTTTCGTCTCGTCGCCAATGAACAGTCGATCGGCATAAACCGCTAGCAATTTCGCTTCCTTCTCCCCCTTCTTCGGTTCCTTTAGTACTGGGCGAACAGGCAGCGAGAACAGACTGCGGTTGCCAATGGACGCTTTGACGTTGTCTTTTAGCTGCTCCCACTTTAGCCCGCATGAATTGCTACGCGATACACGCAACTTGAACGAAAGGTTATTTCGCTCTGGTTCCGTCCCCAAGCCCATATCCACAGGGAACCCCTCGCCACGAATGTAGTAGACCAGCGACACTGGGAAGCTCATTCTTGATAACGTGTTGGCAGTCACTTCGCTAAAGCAGCTGTCGTTGAGTAAGCCTCCATCGTTATTCTTCGGCGTAATGTACGAGTAGATTGACACAACGTTGTGCGCTTGGGTGATGGCTGCAAGCTCATCCGCCGGCTCGGCGCTGCTGGCGAGTTGACTAAAGAGTACGCTTTTGTTCTCGTCAGAAAGCGAGTGAAAACTTACAGCTTCTTTCTTGTCCACTTTCAGATCCACACGATCAGTGCCGTCCAGATCATCGTCTGCAAACTTGGTCGGCTTCGCTCGGGAGCTCCCGATAAGATGCTCACCGAAGTTTTGTATAATCAAGAAACGCAGGACACGCGCTTCGTTGCGTCTGCTAGCCACAACAGCTCGAGCAAACGTCAGAAGCTTCTTGTCCATCCGCTGAGAACTTGCGTACCCATCCAGCTTGATCAACATCACGACCGTTTCCGAGTCCAACAGCTGGCTGAACTCGTCAGTTTTGTCCTTTGACAGTGCAACTAGACGCGCACACAGATCCGAAATCAAGAAATTCAATGTCTGATACCGTCGAGCAGAAATGGACACCTTAAAGAAAGTGGCATTCAAGTTTTGTTTCTTATTCAACGATTGCTCACTCATTGTCTTCATGTAAAACAACCAAATCGATAGCGGCTCGCTCCACATTCCGTCATCCAACTTCAGCTTCGCTGCCAAGTTCTTCTTCATCTCCTGCAAATAAGTTTGCGCGGACTTCGCGTGGTAGAACGACGGCATCACAAACAGGTCTGGTGCAGCAAGAATTGCCACCAGGACGACAACGTTTAGCAGCAATGGCCACTTCTCATGTCCACTAGAAGTGTCCTGAACCATATAGGCGCCCGTCATGAGAAGTCGGCACAGCTCAAGACTGAGAGGCATGTGGCAAACAAACGAGCCAAACCTCGTCAAACGAGAGTTCTTTTCCTCATCAGAGTCAATGGCATCGAACGAAGACAGCAGCTTGTAGGCTCCACCGATACGAGAAAGGTCCGGGGCATCCAGAGCCTGTTGGAGAAGTGAGCTGGGCACCCCAAACTGGTGAAGCCGTCCCTTCAATTGCAGCACAGTGCGGTCGAGCGGTTTGCGCAATAATTCCGGGGTGTTGTATTCAGCCATACACAGGTCACGGAATGGCTTCGTAAACAGGTGAAAAGATGTGCCAGGCATGACTCTTCCAGCACGCCCCGAGCGTTGCAGTGCAGACGCGCGCGAGCACCAAGTATGCACCAAAACCTCCGCGTGCGATTTCTCTGCATTCGGCATCTCAATCTGCTTCTCAATCGAGCAGTTGATCACATGCGTAACATCCGGGATCGTCACACTACTTTCGGCAATGTTCGTGGACAATATGATCTTAGTTGATCTCTCCCCTAGCAATTTGAATGCTTCCTGCTGGTGCTCCAACTCTATTCCCGAATGTAGCACCAACACCTGAACGTTTTGCTCGCCCATGGCAAGAAAGCTCAGTGACTCGTACAACGTGTCGATGCTTCCGACACCAGGCAAGAATATAAGAAAACATTGTGATCCAGTGCGAGAGCGGTGGGCCTCAATGAGCAAGCGCACCATGACCTCAATCATGGTCAACTGGTATTCGTGGATCTTCGAAATTGCTTTCTTTGCCATTTCACTGTTCGCACTTACACGAGCTTGCGAGAGCAAATGAAACTGGCCTTTCATGTAGGTCATTTCCTTCTGACACCGTCGCGACAGACTGGGAAACCAATCTAATAAGTCGTCCAGGTACACGCTTTTCACAGGAAACAACTTGGAACCAACGAAAAGAGGCTTTCGGTTGACCAAGCGCGTCGAAAGTGATCCGCCCAGATACTTGATCAGAAGCTGCGCATCCATGGTTGCAGACATGATGACGAGGCGGAGATGGGGGTGATCCTTCAGCTGAAGTTTGAGCAGCAACAGTAGCAGGTCGACATCCATACTGCGCTCGTGCACCTCGTCGAGCACTAAGTGTGTCATACTTTTCAGCGCATCTGGGTCATGGATAATCCGCTCCACCATATACCCAGTAGTCACATACGTGATCTTGGTCTCGCTGGAAGTCACTTGTTTCTGCCCGATTCTGTACCCAATCACTTTTCCCACTCGACCATCCTCCCCAAACTCATTCCCCTCTCGCATCCTAGCCACAGTGCCGGCCAGTTCTATCGCAGCAATACGTCGCGGTTGTGTCACATATATATTGACGGGTCGGCCACTGGTACTACGATCTCGGGCCCAAGAGTCGTATAGAAATTGAGGGACCGATGTGCTTTTACCACAACCGGTCTCGCCTTGGATAATCGTCAGCTGGTTTTCAGCCACGTTGTCCAGAATCTCCTTCCGGTGGCCAAACACAGGCAACGTTTTCATCAGCCCCTTCAAACTCGCGGGCTTCTTGACCTGGGACTCTGTTTCTGGCACGTGCCCAGCATTTTCACGCACGGCACTACCCATGCCAAGGCATTTTGCTACAGACGATGGCATTAAACCCTTTATCAGTCGCGAGTTAAAAGGAGGCGCCGAGGCCTGGAGATTTGAGAAAGCCTTGGGTGGCAGAGGTGGAATAAAAGGAGATGCAGGCTGGGCGTCAGCAAATGAGCGGTTGGACGTCGAGGCTGGCACATGCGGCTGAGGCGGCAAGCTTCGCGGCAAAGGTGGTATAAAATCAGCTGGTGGGAGGGGTCGTGCAATCACTGGCAGTACTTTAGAGCTGTCAGCGCTGTTCGGGTCACGCTTTGTCATAGCATTTTCCAGTGCAAGAATTGCGAGGCCCTTGTCGCTCATGGTAGCATGCACACGGTCAGCTGGAAGCGCAATCAATTCTTTCATGCGTCGCATCGTAGTACGAACGGCTGTGTAATGCGTCCAAAACTCATTGCTAGAGATTTCCGTGAAGAGATTCAACACTGGCTTCACCTCATTGAATGAAAACCCTGGTACGCCACTCCGGGTCTTTGCCGTCATTGGGTTGGTGCCGTTGCGCTGCATCAGAACCTGGCATACTTGAATGAACACTTCGCACGAAAAATACGTCGCACAGCCTAGCTTTTTTGGCAGTTTGCTTCCGATCACAAGCCGCAGCTGGTGAAACTGCTTCAGGATTTCGAGGTAGCCGCCGACAACTGCATAGACTTCCATACTCAAGAGATGCTCATCGAACACGACGAGAGCTCGAGCGTCTTCTGAATTTTGCTTGGACATACATATCGCCAATGAGATCAACGATGACAGCAACAACAACTCGAGAAGCCGGTCATCCAGCAAGCTTGCATCAGCCAAATACGTTCTATCTTGTTTCCATAACGCGAGCAGACCATACACGATACTCTTCACTGCAAGTCCCTTTTTGTCCGCCTTTCCCAACGTGCCAGCTAACTGTGCTGCCTTGGGATTTTCTCCATTCGGATCATCGTACAGCAGACAAAATGCCAGAGAGCGAAGGATCTTGTCCACCGCCTTTGCAGAGCGCTGCTGCAATGGAATTGACAGCAAAGGACTGAGGCTGTCCACCGGTTTGACGCGTACCTCCACTGTGCGGTCAAATGTCATTTCTTGCACCACTGGCGCATTCAGCGCGACGTAGGACAGATATCGTGCTGGTGCTTGCAGGTCATCCAGCGACTTACCTTCCAATCCAGGCACCCATGCTAACGGGTCAAACCTCAGACTTAGCCCACGTGATTTTGTTTCCAAAATGTCGATTGCCATCTGGGGATAATCGAAGTGATCAATCAACTTCTTGTATTGTTTCATCTTCTTGATAGGTATAATCGGCTTGATCTTCATCGGAAACTTCTTCAAAAACACTTCCTCGTGTCCGTAAAATCGGTAAATCTCAAACAGCGCCTGCAGAAACCCCTTCTTCTTTGCTTCAATCTGCGCCAAAAAAGGATTCTCCACCGTCGGCAAATGCTCAACAACCCACCTGGCAGCCGTTGCAGGGTACAGCGAGCTCGACGCCTGCAGGCGCTGCACAGGATATCCAAGCGTTTTCGCCATGTCAAAGGCGTCGTCCAGCACCGGTGTGAAGTCATTGCCGCACAGCAGTGCCAAGTCCACCAGCTGTTCCACTTGCAGTCCGAGTGCCTGTGCCACCAGGTCGGACGAAAACACGCGCGCCCGTACTTTCAAGTGCTCTGGACACTGTTCGTCCTCGTAAAACGTGAGCCTGTCAAACGGAATGTACTTGACTCCCGTCATGACCAAAAAGTCCGAGTCTTCCGCCAAGACCGCAAACGCTGCGCCTGTCCGGACCATAGCGCCCAATTCTTCATCAGCTTCTCGACTCGCTGTTGTGATCGGAATGCCGTGGCTCTTCAGCACTCCCCGTAGTTTCTCGCGGGCAAACGGGAAGCGGCCATTCGTCTGCAGCAACGTCTTGGCCAGCAGAGAACCACTACCCGCGCGTGTCAACCTCTGGCTACCATCACTGCAACGAGGAAAACTCCACTCTGGACTGTGGGCCACCTGCTCAATCTGCTCGGCCTTCTGCTGTCGACGGTCCTGCAGGCACAGGCCTTTGCGGTGGCTCTCACCGCCAAAACACTGCGGCGGGTCCGTGACAAACACGAGCCGCACGCGACGCTCCTTCAGTCGCGCAAGCCACGTCTCGACGTATCGCTCCAAGCGCAGCGTGCAGCCGCCAAGCAGCAGCCACGCGGGCGACGCGTCTGTCTCGCGAAAGAGCTCGTCGCAGAGGTAGTAGAGGAAGCCGACAAAGTCCACGGCCAGCGTGACGTCATGGAGGTCCGGCGTCTCGGTCGACGTCTGCGCCTCGCGCTGGCGACAGAAGCGACTGAGTCCGCGCACGCCCATACCAAGTGGTTTCCTTTTGGTCCAACGCGTAATGAGCGAGTGCGGACTGGTCGAAAGGAAAGATGCGCGACTGACCATCACTCACATTGAGGGACAGCTTTCGACTTTCTGCCAATACGAGCACAGAACGAGACCTCGCGCGTTTGGCACGGTATCTTGTCGAAGGCAACAACCAGGATTCGTATCTTATTGGATGAAAACATGCAACTGTTAGTGCTTGCAAAGCGTCGCACGCGACGAGAAAAGAGTGACTGGACGTGACGCCGGTGTGAAGTAGCAGCAGCCATTGAGGACGTAATAAAAGGCTATAATATACGCAGGGTCACGGCATTCGATGAGCGTCATACTGATGCTGAACGTGGGAACAAGCGCATCGGTTGGATTGTTGTTCAGACGTTGTGGTTCCAACAATGTCTGGTGGCGACACACTGAGAGCAACTAGTCAAACTTCGAGCGCAACGGAAGCAAACGGAGGCGTTTTGCCCGTTACACATAGCAATGAAACTCCACATGGGGTTTCGCCTGTTGCACAACAATATATGTCTTGAGCTGTAGTCCATCACGGCCAGTAACGAAGGGGGGGCAGTTGCGTGCAAATGCTTACACAACGATGACCATTTTTGTTCGCCTTAGGCTTTGGCCTCGAGGCACGACAGTCGGCGCTTCACCTTGCCAAGGCGGACACAATTGTCACGCGAAGCCGGACAATTGGAATGTGAAGCAAGGCGCACTCAGAAGCGCATCAAAGCCCTGCTGAAGCAAAGCAGGGGGCTGTAATGTGCTTGTGCTTGTTTGTTACACAGCTTCATGAGCCAACAACATGCAATGAAAAATGCCGAAGCCACTTGACAAAATGATCCGTCCGCTTTGATTAACTAACTGTTCAACAACCACATTCGCTTCATCAAGTACGCACCTCGTGACAACACCCAACACCTTCAGCGGGGTACCTCAAGTAGAACAAATACTGCGGCGGCACGATGGACAACGAGCCACCTCTCCATCCTGCGCAGCATTGCGCATCAGCACGTCCAAGCACGCCTTGTGAAGCTCGTGACCACACCCATCTAGCTTGACCGTCTCGCCGGATGCAAGGTCTTGTCCACAAATCACGCAGTTGCGTTCATGGTCTGGTTTGGCCAGCGCCAGACCCGCTCGAGTGCTCATCGAAGCAGAGATGCTGAAGAACGTCGCCTTCAGCTCGTTGCCCGTGAGGACATGGTGATACGTACCACCCATCTTTGCTGCAACTCGCTCCAGTATGACCAGATTAATGCTACCGAAGCCGACCGCAAACGCCTGGAGTCCGTTCTTCTCGTAGCAGCTTCTGATGTGCACCGCAATCTGTTCGCCCTGAAGGGGATCGCAAGGGTGTCCGTCACTGAAAAACACGACAGTCGGCTTGTACATTTCGAAGTTTATTCGCGAAAGCACCTCTGTCGCAGCTCGAAGCCCCGCAGCATAGTTTGTCCCTCCACCACGATACCTGATGTTAGCGTTAGTCATTGCCGTTATGTTCTGCGCTTCGTAAACAATCTCCGAGCGGCTGTCGAAGGTCACAACCGAGACCAAATCCAGTGTAGCTCCTTCCGCAATGCGGTTGTAGACAAACTCTCTCCATGCAGCTATGAGACCATTCCAAGGCTGACCATTCATCGAGCCTGAGCAATCGAGCACGAACACATGGTGCATCTTTCCACCGCTCGCAACATGCGAGCACTCAAACTTGTGTCCGCTGACGTAGGTAGACCCGGTGAAACCACGTCTCGGGTTGACTTCCGGCTTATGCCACGCAGGAAGGGAGCAGTACGAGGGCTTGTCATCGTGATCCGGCGCATCACACTTGAATCCGCACTTGCCAAATTGCTCGAGTTCCATCTTCGACGTGCATGGATCGTCCCAGCCCAGTGTTTTCCAAAACTGCTCGTGCAAAACTTCGTCCACCTGCTTCTTCGGCGGCGGCTCCAACTTGCGTGTACAGTGCCGACGCTGATCCGAGGTGCTTCCAGTGTACACACACTTTTCCTTGGTTCCCTGCTCGCAATCGAGGTAGTGCACATGCTCACGACCCATTTTGGAACAGTACAAGTTGCACATTTCAGCAATGCCCAGCTCACCAGCCTTGTATTTACGCTCTTCAATATCAATCTCGTTCGCGTCCGAGAGGAAGTACGTGTTGCGCATGTTGCCATGCGACGTCGTATGCGAGTCATGGTGCCCGTACTCTTTGTTGCAAAAGTAACTGCAGCACGGACACCGGACGTCGCAGTAATGGACTGTTTGATCACGCGCGCTTTGTTGATCGTCAACTTTGCCTGGCTCACAGAGGCAAGTGTGGGCGCCTAGATGCATCTTCTGGTTGGGTGCAAGCAGCTTTGTGCATTTCTTGCGCGAGCCGTTCATTTCCTGAAACGTGAACTGAAATTTGCCACGGGACCCCGTGAACGTCTTCGACGACTGTTTGAGAAATACATCCACTCGGCAAATCCCCTTTTCCTCACACATGGCTTGGCACTCGTGCCAATTTCCGCACATGTGTACGACTGGAGCTTCTGCAGATGCATCGAACGTATTCGTGCCTTTCCCGATACCATGTTCCACAGAGTACACCACAGCGACGTCAACCTGCCCGTGAAAATGGTCCATAGTAGCACACAGCTCGTTGCATCCATCGATAATGCACTTTTGCATGCAGCGCTGCTCGACGCACTTGTGAGCGGTATGTAGATCTTCGACGTTCAAGACACATTGGCCACAGCAGTTGCTTGCCGAACACTCTTCACCACAAATGTGAACGAGTACGTCGCACTTGTGCTGCTGCATACTATGACCTCGCTTCAAGGAGCATTTCTTGCCGCAGTTTGGCGAGTTCGCCAATCCGCAGTCTTTACCGCATGTGTGATCCCCACCGGTACATTCGCACTTCCCTTCGTGACCGGCTTCTTTGGAGCAAGGAGGAGTCTTGAACTGCTCGCCGCTATCGCAGTACTCGCAGCGGCCAGCGCAAACGTGGCTCCCTCCACAATTGTGCGAAGAGTTCTCCGAGTGAGCAGCAGCTTTCATGCATCCCAGCCGGCAGTCGTCACATTGGCTCTGACAGCGCCTAAACAGCAGCTGAAACTGGCCCAGATACTGTTGCTCCAGACTTTTCCACTCCTCCGCCACTCGACCTCCGAGCATTTGCGTTACCCAAATGAGAATTCGGGCCTTACGACGACGGACGATAAAAGCTAGGAAAGCGTCGAAGTCGGCGACTATCTCTCTCGACACTTTGCCGCCTTGGATACTCAAGTTGGTTCGCAAGAATAGCCAATACATCTGTTTGATTGCAGCATGAACATGCTCGATCGTTTCTTCGCTGGTCGAGCAAGAGTCGAAGCCGAAATCGATCTCCCTATCGAGTATCGAGTTGAAATCAATACATTCGCTAAGAGCGCGCCACTTGTCACCCGAAGCAGGACACGCTGCCATCATTGCCTCCAGATCGATGTCGATCACTTTCCCACCAGGTAACACAATGTCTTCTTTTAGGTACGGCGCGATATATTCTCTTCTCGCGACGTACTCTTGAGGGATAGTGCATCCCGTTCGGATCAACCCCGGCAGCTTCGAGCTGATTTCCGATAACTGGAACTGCTTTACACCTTCATCGAGCGACGTCCAGTCCAGATTCGCGATTTTGGCGAGAACCAGACGAATGCAGTCCAGAAACGTTTTGCCGCTACGGAAGCCTGCTTTCTCTGAGTTGCACAGAAACTTCTCGATAAAATTCTGAGCGTGCATAAGCGACTGGTAGTAGTCGGTCGTGCCCAGCGTCGGGGAGCAATTGATGTCAAGTTGGCCCGAGTACAAGTCGAGCAGAAAGTTACCGTGCTTGTTCGCGCTCACTAGCTTCTGAAGTTTGCCTCGAAACTCGTCGAGCACACCCTTCTGGTCGTTCGGGTTCACATCTTTCACAGACATATACAGCTTGCCTCGGAAGAGACTCGGATCCCCCTTGATCAACGCCACACCTTTCTGGAAGCGAGCAAACAAATCATCGATCTCCTTATCGAACCGCATTTCCATCCGAAAAATGGTAAACATCGAAATGGAGGCGTTAAATACCGACAAGAACACGTCTTCCTGCTCAGTTCGCTCAAAAGACCCAAGGCCTTCGAAGTCAAGGACAACGAGAAGAACGTTATTCGGCAAGATACGGATCGACATCCATGCTCCGTCAGTGCAGCGTGCGCCAGCAATCGCAAAAGACGACCCCGTCAAGTGGTTGAGCAAGTAACTCTTTCCAGTGGACTGCTTCCCCATTGAAGTTATAACGACGCACCTCCCCTGCCACGACTCGAGCAACGGCGACAGAAGTCCGAACCGAATCGATCGAGCGATGTCGACGGCGTGAAGGCTCTGCGACGGGTCGATCATCTGGGTCGCTTGACCGTTTTGCATGACTGTAAGCGAGTTGCTTTCCGCTCGACAAATCTGGATCGGTACAAATGTAATCAGCTGTTGTAGAATGAAACGCACAGGCTGGGGCGCAATGCCGTTCATCCTTGCATCCATCTGTGTCATGAAGACCAAATCTCGTGCTAAGTCCATTCCACCGAGAGGCTTGTTTAGTTTCCGGAGATCACGCATCACGGTTTGAAAAAAGTAACGGCAGTGACTTTCATCAGACTGTGACAGCGCAGAATTGCACATCAAGCGCAGCTTCAACGTCGCATACGTGTCGTCAACTCCCCGAATCAAGCCGCGAACAGGAAACTTCTCGTACATGTGATAGAAGGCTCGAAGCCAGTGATCGACCTTGCTTGATCCATCCGTCTCGACCTTAGTGCCGTTTACTGAACGTTCCTTCGAGTGCTCAATGCGAAACGATTCGCTTCGCACGGTTGCCGTTAGTCGATGCACGCGAATTCTCTTTCGCTCCTCGTCGACTGCAAACAAAAAGTCCTGGAAACTTTCGACCGACAGGTGTTGCGATCGAAGTGATAAAGATATCGGATTGCTTACAGGTACTTCGCGGTAGTCTTCGCTGGCTATGGCACACAATTCGGATCGTTGCGTAGAATCCATTGCGTCTTCGGCTTTTTTGCTCGCCATATAGCCCAACACTGCATTGTCGGCTATAGTAAACAGCGGACTCGTAGACCCACCGGATCCTGATACCAGCGTTTGAGCAATGCGCGATGTCTGCTGGTTTTTGACATTCACAGACTGGATCGACCCGTTCTTGTCGATCGCGTACAGGAAGCCATCGACCAAGAGAAAACTGACGACCGGAAGTGACAACGATGTCCGCAGCGACAACTCAACGTGCTTGTAAATTTCGAGCGATGAAAACGTTTCGTTGAAGCGGTACAGCGCGACCCGCCCACCTTCTTCCACGAACGCCATGACTCGTTCATGAACGTTGTAGTCGCACAACGATGCAACTCGCCCAAATGAACGCGTGAACGTCACCGTTCCCACGGTTTTGTAAAAGTACGATCGCTGAAGTGGGAAGTCGATGCGTTCTACCGTCATCTTTTGCTGAGAACATGTCACCAAGAGGATGCAGCGATTTTTGATCGCGAAAGCTTTTAGCAGCGTAGCCCCTGGACTCAAACGATGCGTACCCAGCTGATTGGGGCTAAAGGATCCGTTGTCATCCTGTGCCAGCTTGAAAACGTTTATCTGGTCCGTCGCAGGTTTCCAGTGTTCCTTTACGACCGAGCACTTCACCACAGTCGGAAACACGCGAGGACGAATGGTCGTCATGAGACCACCTTCATGTTGGTTGCGCCAAATCTGCAACAGTTCCTCGAAAGCACTCGAGATGGCCTCACGCTCGTCTTCTTGACACGTTCGAACAATTGCCTTCCGCTTTTCTTCACTCCACGCGGGCAGCAAGACGCTGTGAGTGACAGCAAATGACTGTTCAATCGCCTCGAACCAAACTTGTTTAGCTTCGTGCAGGGGTTCGATCATGCATTCACGGAATCGGTCCGTCAGTAACTCCGGAGTTTGATCTCCAAGCATGCTGCTCAATTTCTTCCACGCTCGTGTCAAAACACCTTTGCTGTTGTTGCCCGGAAGTTCCTTTTCAGATGTAGTAAAGTCGCTCATGAACGTTGCTAAGCTTTTACTTGCGTTGCTTGGAGAATCATCCGACGAGTGCTCGCAGAATGCCAAAGCTATGGCCGCCATTTGATTCTTCAGACGAAGCGGTAAATCTAGTGTCGTTTGTGTTGCTTTGTCGATCTTGCTCCAGATGTCGCGATTCGTTTGGGCTTCCTGCACGTACTCGTGCACCACCTTGAAGGCCGGCTCATCTTTGGCCGCCTTAAACAGCACATCCAAGTCAAACAACTTGTCCACACATCGGATTAGGGCCGCCCGACGATCCTCAATGCACTGTTCTACTCGGTCCTTTGACTGCTCCATCGACGCTTGCAGACTACGGTCTTGCGTCTCTTTGATGCTTTCGAGCTTCGTTCCGGGCCACTTTTCGCTTGCATTCAGCATCATATTGATGAGTTTGCCTCCTGGCGTTCCATCAGTTTCGAACCGTAAGTTCCGCAGCTTGGACTCGTTAGCAAGCCACTTCGCAAATTCATCGGCGCTGTCAAATGTAAGGCGATCCGTTTTGCTGCATCTCTCGGCTGGAGCTGACTCCACCACGGCAAACGCAGGATAAGTGCCTTTTAGCAGCCGAACATTCTGTGCCGACACGCTTGTAGGCAACACTATATCCGGCAGACATCCGCAATCGACAGCGTCTTTCTGGTCTTCCTGCACGTCAACGTGGAACGATACTGAAAACGATTCCCAAGCGTCCAAATTGTTTGTCTTCATAGAAGCGACCGCTTGCTCGACCAACTCCACATCTTCGGATGACAGGCAGCACACCATGTCGGGGCTCAAGCATGACAAGAAACGGAGCACGTACGTCGCCGTATCACGCAGTCGAACCTTCCGGAACAATCTTTCTTGTATCCATCCAAATAAAACCAGCGAGTGCTCCGCAGTTTCGTCGTCCTTTTGCGTTACGCAATAGATCCCCTGGTCTTCCGTCTTCAAATTGTTGTCAGTCGCAGGAGACCAGCGATCCATCTTTCTCAGCTCGTGCTTTACAGCGTCTTGCTTACCGAACAGGGATATCACCTTGGTGCCGTCGGAGGTGCCTTTTCCGTTTGTCTCAAACACCTGCTTTCGAAGGAAGCGAGCGAAGTCGTCATCGAAGTCACTGGCCTCCAGCATCTCGCTCTCAAAGTCTTGGGAGCTTGCTGTCGACAACATTCCGAGCGCGCAGCTCAGTCGCATCACTTCCAACTCGTCCAAGACAGGCTTCACGACTTCAACGTCATTCTGCACTTCCGGCACCAAGCTCACTAGACGAAAACAGTCTGCACTGATGACCTTATGGTTCGTACCAAACTGGAAACGCATAGTCAAACAACAGTCTGCTCGTCAATGTGCTCCGTTCCAGGCAAATTGAGGATTGAATGACAAGTTGGTTGCCCTCAGCACTCGTTTCGTCAACGAGAAAGAAACACTGGGACCCGGCCTTGTCAATTTATCTAGCCATATTTACCAACAGTTTCAAGTCATTTGGCAGTTGATCGCTTATTGTGTCTTTCCGAAGAATGAAGTCTTTTCCTTGAAAAGACTTTTACCTAACTGCAGCAGCGCTCATCGTGCAACACTTAGACTATGACACCAAACTTTCCTTCTTCACGACTACTTCCACCCGTTGCCGCGGTCTAGCTGCACAAACAGTCCTCCATGGTCGCACACGACGTGGACGTTTAAGCACTCGCCATCGACGCTTGACGTGTCTTCCCGAGTTTTTCTCGCCACATACAGTTGGTCTGTCGCCAACGCATGATTGAGCCGTGCGAAATCACTTTGTAGAACACACTCGAACGTGTCGTTGCGCTCTTTTTCATAAGGGGCTCGTTCGCGCGACACCCATCTTTTCGTAAGAGCTTGTGTCAAAACTCCTAACACCTCATCGACGACCGACAGCCACTTTTGCGTGACTGTTAAAAACGGCTGCACAAGGTCATCACGCAATGTCTGCGGAAGTTCTTTGACGCGCAAGATATCCGGTGGAGCAAGTATTCCAACTGAGGCTACGATGGATAGCCCTGTCGGCACTGTGGCTTTCTTTCGCCCGGGCGGTGCATATTGCGCAGCAAACACCATCATTAGTCGGATCGCCTCCTTTGTAGCACTACCGTGGCCATTCAGTGCCAACGTGCTCACACCATGAAACAACGGCTCGAGTCTAAGAGGTAGCGTCAGAATGTCCCAGACATACGGATTTCTCGTCGTCAGTGTTGTGTAAACTCCGTCAACACTTTTGAGCTCGTCCAGAAACAACATCAGAACTTCTCGGGCTTCCTGTCTTGACACGGGCACCAAGGGAATCATTGGATGAAGCACATTGAGCCAGAACAGGGCTTTCGCACCGATCATCAAGTTGCCCCGAAGTTCTTGGATATACAGCTGTACATGATGCTGGCACCGCTCCTCAGCCTGCTGACTCAGCTCTTGGTATTGCTCTTCTGCACGGCCAAGCTTCGTCGCCGGCCAGCGATGAAACTGTCGAAGCAGGGCATCCCGCACTTCTTCGCTGCGCTCGCCGCATTTCAGACTCAGCTGTATAGTCTGGCGCTTCGCAGCGTTGTGCATCCAATCAGCAAGCCGCTCAGCACTCTGGAAGCTTACAACAGAGTTGTGCGTCTCCGTTTGCCTTGGCTTAGTCGACACAACAGCTTTGGGGGCTCCATCGTTGTTTTGGGACTCGACACTCCGACATTTTCGCTTCCACACTGGATTGTTTCCACAATGCGGGTACGCATTCATGACACCGTGTTCTTGGCAATTCAGTCGCGCGTCTTCTTCTTCAATGGCTCGCTGTTGCTTCTTTGCACCGTACTGCTTTGGGTTCCCCGCCATTCTGCCTGACCGTCTGCGTCTTACCGTCATGAACCCGATAGAGAAATCGAGAATTGAGATGAGGTTCAGACCGCACACCTCGTCCCACGCAACCCACAAGTCGCACGGGTCACACTCTTTCACATGCAGTTCCATTCGTTCTCTCGCGAACTGATTGATGGCGACGACCGCTTCCATGATCAACGACTCAAGTACAATACAATATCTTCGTAAGTCGAATACTTACAAAGGCCATGCAGACCGATCGACTGTTGCGCCAGCCCCGACGTCATATCTTTCCACGGACAGAATGGGTTTTCAGCGCTCTGTTGCTTCGATTGACAATTTGATATGCCGAGACCGTTACAAACGATAGTGCATGCGCTCTAAGGCGCTACAACTGTGTGGTTAATGGACGTAAGAAATACCACTACACTCACCCCTCTCTATAAAAGACAACTTTGTGCCCCATTTTTACAGCGTGTCTTCTAAAAAGTCTCTTATAGAGAATCTGAAAGGAACAAGTCGCGTGATATTTTACAAGCGTGACCCGCCGATTATAATGATAATCTAACGTTTACCTACTATATGAAGTCTCTCATGTCGAGCTGTTTCGCCCTATCGTGCCGGTTCTTGCGAATAACCGACGACATCTTATCCAGATCTGACTATAGGATTCGCGTGTCCTCATCTGAGCGTATGAAGTACGAACGCAAAAGCAGGCAGCACTTTAGTGCTTCTCTTGCACTGACAGGCGCTTGATCTCCGTCGCTTTCGACTCCCGCGGGATCCACTTCTGGTTCAATCAGAGCTTCTTGTTCTTCGTGACTCGGCTCGTGGTTTCGATTTCGACATATCATCCATCGCTGACGGTGACACCAAGCTTTTGAAACATATCAGCCAGATCGCAGCAGTCTTGTTGGAAGGCGAGGCTGGACTGTCGATATTCGTTTTGTGCACGCAAATCCGCAACCTGTGGCGCTTCGATGACCCCACTCTTGATCCAGCAACTTCAAAGGTCTCCCCGCCAATAATGTTACAGCTCTTAGCTGCAAACTCAATGGCTTCTACGACGTTAAATCTGCGTTCCATGTTTGCTTCGATCAGATCCATGCGCCATCGCATATGAAGTTTCTTGTAGCGAGCTTTAAACGATCGGATGATATGTAACGGGGCACACCCTTGCGTGAACTTAACGCAAGGGTATCGGTGCCCCGACAGACGTACACAAGGCAAGCGAGGAAGCGTAGATAAGGTAAACAGAACTGTTATATTAATATAACTAAGTCTTTAACCCACTGTATCTCTGTTTGGCTTAACTTAATTATGCTAATATAACTGAGTGTATGGTGACGTCTACTCACCACTCATTGCGCGTGTCTTGCGGCGATTGGAGGGTTGATATCATCAAGATATCAACCAATGAGCAGACTCTTTGGTCGACCCTTCAATATCACCACTTTGGTGATATTGTCTAAAGAATATTCAACTTAATATTCTTTATTGTCACTTTCTTTAAAGTGAAAATTCCATGTAACGGGCTGCCTCGTTACATCACCCCTAACTGATAGTCACCGTGTGACTATCGAAAATATGGCGGCCACCCGTTGGCCACCATTGGGACAGGGAGCACTTGTTAAGTCCGCTCCATTCACTTTCCGCTTTACCTTGCATAGTTAAAATGTCTATGCGAGATGACTCAAGACCCACACAGCCAGGTGCTGTGCCAGCCTCTGCGGCAAACGATTCGTCGTCTGCTGCTCCTTCTTCGCCTTCAGCAACAGGTGCTGCAGGTGCACGCGGCACCTCACCGCGTGCGCATGATGATCCCGACTTTGAGGTCATCTATTCTGGCGAGTCAGACGTGTCTGACTCGGGCTATGCTCCAGAGGCGTCTCGCTCACCGGCGACGCCTCAGTATTTGCCAAGGCCACTGCCGAACGAACAAACTCGTGATTTGCATCACAGTCTGTTCGGCAGTGATGACGATGATTAGGGTGGTGAGGAATATTATTCCTTACCACCGCCGGCTCGTGCGTCTTCGCACGAGCGTGATGACGATGGCGTGAGCCGTCGCCAATCTGGGAGCCGTGCTACCGACAAGGGTACCACCGTGAAGAGTGATGAGCTGAAGCCGTGGCGTTTGCCCGAACACTCATCAACAGCTTGTCTCACGAGACAAGCCAACACCATCGAATACCCTTATTCGATGCGACTGAGCTTCACGGCTTGAGTTCCAGCGCGAAGAACTTTCGCGCTGAAGAAGATTTTTATCTCGATGTCTTTCTTAGACATCGATGGTACAATGGCAACCAAAAGCGTGACAAAGCCTCTCTTTTGTCTGCGTGGAACGCGTTCGTCCAAAACGTAAAGAATTTTGGACGAGAAGGGTGGCTCAAAAACTTGAGGCGACACGCCTCAGGTTCGAAAGGCGAACGCCAACCGGTGCTAGGTACCGGTTGCATCGTTTGTCGAGTGAGGCAGGCATTCCTTGCCTTACATGGGGAGACCCTTGTGCAATTTGTGTTGACAACGTGCAGCGTGCGCACAGGGACGTGTATTCTCTAAGTTCGCCCTGGGGAAGGGCACACATCTCGGCTGAGATGCGTGACGCGATTACAAACTTGCAATCCGTCTACAAGCGCCAAAAGCGCGTGTTTACCGATGGGCCCGAGGACTCATCGGATGGGTCTCGTCATACTGGCGGACGAGACCTTCAACATCCATCAACAGCTGAGAGCGGTGCTCCCAGCTGTTCCAAGAGGGTGGATACCCCCTTCACTGGACGAGGTAGCTCGTCCTTGATCCTGAATCGTCACGGTGATTCAAGATACGCTCCACGAGAAAGCGTTGATCACCTTGAGCATCCACCAAAGGATGTGGTGGAGGAGGAAAGACCTCCTCCAGATGATTCGGTTCACCATCTCGACCCTTACGAGATGGATAGCGCAATCGATGAATTGCGCGATGACTTAAAGCACGAGCGCGACCGGCGCTACGCTTTGACCGATACCGTGCGAAAGAACCGCAAGGATCACGAGGCTGATCGGGCGAGGGATCGCGCCGATTATGCCACGGCGCAGCTTCAGGTCGAGCGGGATGTCCGCTCCTTTTCGGCGAGCTGGCGACAGCTCGCGGGGAGATATCTCGGATGAGTTCCGAGGTATCATATCTGCGCGACTAGACGGATCGTCTGGAGCGCGAATGCAAGAACTTGATGGATGTTCTTGAACGTGGGAGCTATCTTCATCGGAAGAAGAAGGCTCGTACTGACAGTACGGCCTGAGCCTCCCCACGTAAAACGTAGGATGCGTGCGCATATTACGTGGCAATTAGAGTGTGTATACATTGCCCTTGCGATGCAACACTCGAAATGGCCCAATGTAATTCGGCAGTAGATTACTACTACCGACACTAGTGACTGCATGTCCAGGTAAGTTTACCGTTGACAGTAGTACTAGGTCATAAACTATAAATGAAAGAACATTTGCTCTTCCATTCTTGTCTGCGTTCCGTTTCTGACGGTCCACCGCATTTGTGATGGAGTCCTGAACGAAACGGACTACCGCCTCTCGAGTCAGCAGGAAGTTCTCTGCTGACTTGTTGTTGTGTTTTCAGTGCGCTTCGTGCACACTGCTAAGAGATTGTTCTCTTCTTCAGCGAGGTTGTCTTCTTCCTCGCTGGCATAATCGCTGACGATGCTGAATATACCAGCATCGTCATCATCATCCGAGTCAATAATAGCGTCGTCGCTATTATTGAGGTGATCTTCTTCATCGATGTCGACCTGATCGACATCGGCATCATACGTGACGACGTTAGCGTCGACACGTGATGAGCAAGAGCCAAAACAATTTTTGCTCGAGCGAGTCCCTCCCCCTTATCCAAGAGTCACACTCTAGAAGGGCTGGCACACGTGGATGACGTAAGCCATTCACGTAAAACGGTGTGTCTGGGTTGAAGCATGCACCGAATTATTGATGGCGAATTCCAGCATGGGTAGGAATTCGCTCCAACTCGGAAACGAGTGAACACATCCTCGAAGGATCTCTTCAAGGACACGGTTCGCTCGTTCCGTCTGACCATCTGTTTCGGGATGGTCAGAAGTGGATATCTTCAATCTTGTTCCAAGAGAACGGAACACGATTTGCCAAAATGCCGCCGTGAACCGAGGGTCACGGTCGGATACAAGTTCACGGGGTAACCCGTGGAGTCCAAAGACCGTGTCGAGAAAGAAACGAGCACAACCGTGAGCCTTGATCAACTCAGGGACAGCATCAAGATGGACCATCTTGCTGAATCGGTCAACAATCACAAGAATACCAGTATTCTTGTGAGCGTCTTCGGGAAAACCGAAGACGAAGTCCATTGAAACGGACTGCCAGCACTCTGTCGGAACAGGCAGAGGCTGCAATGGCGCACGGGATGAAGGACTAGGCTATACCCGTTGACAAACCTCAAAGCACGTTTGTACTTACGTAAAACTGATACTGGCGTGGCCAGTAAAAATCACGACTTACTGTGAGGTAAGTCTTTCCTCTACCACGATGGCCGCCTGTTGAACCATCGTGACACTCATACATGATGCGTAAACAAAAATCATGATGAGCGGGGACGACGACACGAGGCGTGTCGTCGGCAACAGCTGTATAGTACAGCAATCCGTTGCGTGTAATATACCGATCCGATGAGGATCGGTACAAAGCCGGTAAATCCCTTATGGATTTACTGGATGGATTCACCAGATGATACATCAATCACAGAAGATCCTTATCTTCTGCGTATGCCTTTCGTACGTCGTCAAGTAAACTTAACGACGGGACACTGACTGACAGTGTCGCAACAGTAGGCGTATCCTCACTGTTGGATTGAGCGTCCGGCTCGAAATCGGGCCGACGCGAGAGCGCATCAGCGAAGACGTTTAGTCGTCCGGGTTTATACTCCACGGAGAAGTTGTACTCCGCGAAGAAAGACAGCCACCTCGCCATTCGTTGCGAGAGGTGTAGACTGTTTACGGCCGTGCGTAATGACGCATGATCCGTATAGACGATGAACGGTCTATCTCCCAAGAGATAGACGCGAAATTAGCCAGTGTATATTTCATGGCAAGGAGTTCCTTGTCATGCACTGGGTAATTACCCTCAGCTGCTTGCAGCTGACGCGACTGATAACAGATGACGCGCTCCGCGCCATCTGCGTCGAACTGTAGTAACGCACAGCCGATTGCAAAAACGCTGGCGTCACAGACCACATGAAATGGTCTGTCCTGATCTGCAATCGCCAAAATCAGCGATTGCACCAAGCTTTGATTGATACCCTCAAAGGAACGCTGGCACTCAGCGTTCCATGACCAGTTGACATTTTCCTTGAGCAAGCAAGAAAGATGAACAGTCATCTCGGCGTAGTTGCGCGAGTACTTGTGCAAGTAAGCCGCTAGACCAAGGAACTTCCGAAGTCCCTTGACATCGACTGGCACTGGCCAGTCGGTGATCGCCTTGATCTTTTCGGGATAAGGGCGTACGCCGTGTTTACCCACGATGCACCCAAGAAGTGGTATTTCGCTAGCCGCGAATATACACTTCTTGAGGTTGGCGTACAACTTATGCTTGCGCATAAATTAGAGAACCTGACGAACGTGAGTTCTGTGAACTTCAACGTCCGTCTTTCCGTCTATAGCCCGGCTATGGACGAACACATCGTCGAAGTAACTCGGTGCGAAGTCTCGCACCGGTCTCAACAGATTTGTTACACATCTGTTGAATGTTGCAGGGGCATTACTCAGCCCCTGTGGCATCACTAGCCACTCCCACATCATCCCGCTGGGGGTACTCACTGCCGTGAACGGGATGTCCCGTTCACGCATGAGGATCTGATAGAGCCCATCCATCAGATCCATGGACGAAAAGATGGTGATCTTTGACATACCATCTATGATTACGTCCTTCCTCGGTATCGGCGTCTGAGCCGGTACCGTTGCAGCATTCAATTTGTTGAATGCGTGCACTATCCGCCATCTTCCTGTTGCCTTTCGCACACAGAAGGTCGGAGAGCTGTAAGGGGATTTTGATTTTCTCACATGGCCCGCTGCTAAGCGATCGGCAAAGAACTTGTCGATAGATGGTACTTATTCACGAGGCAGTGGCCACTGCTTCATGACACAGTACTTCGAGCCCGGTCTGAGCTCGATCTCGTGTCGAGTGCCTTTGTCCTTAGGCAACTCGCAAGGTACGGATTCAGGAAACTCGTTCAAGGTTGTGTTCTTTGAATCCGTACCTTCGATCAAATCCTTTTACAAAGGATTTGCCTGAAGTGACTCCCAGGATTGGGACGCGTATCACTCAATCCGAGTCTTCTCATCGAGGACACTTTCGTCCATCGATGAGCTGCTGAGAACCCGTTCGTTCTCAGCAAATACTGTGGCCGACCGAATATCGGCCACATACTCATCCTCTGTGACGAGTATGCAGATCTGCTTGACTTTGCCACTACGCAGATCACGCAAGAACCGTTTCGGTTCTAGCGTTGGCAACTGAGTTCTCTCCGAAGTTAACTTCGGAGGTACAATCAGATCAAGCGTATAAGCGCCTACTCTTTATCCGTCATCAACCAAGACGTTCAACGTCTCGGTTACTTCCTGGGAACTTGCTTCCACAGGTTGCTGAGGGCCTGATCCCTCAGCAAGTGACTCTTGAGAAATTCCTTCCTTAAGAACGTGGGGACTAATTCCCTCGACGTCTTCTGACTGTGGCTCGGAAACCACAGTCAGGCACCGATCCTATACGGTCGACTCTACAGTCGACCTAGGATTTCCATGTTGCCTTTTGGAGGCAACAGGTTTCTTCTGTCTAATATTCTGCCCGCTAGGCATGCATCCATGTCCCGGTCCACTCGACTTATTCGAGTGGTGGACCTTCGGCGCAGCCTGTACTTCTGTACAGCCGCCGGGAGCTTGCTCCACAGTGTAGTGATCAACTACACTGTGATCTTGTGCAGTCGTGCTAACGACCGTACCGCAAGTGAGACCATCGCACTCACTCGCAGAACATCCACACGCTTGTGGACGCTCCAAGATGTTCATCAGATGGCCATCTGATGAACTAGCAGCAGGCATCTTCACGGATCGATGCTGCCAGCTCACCCTTGGATCGCACCTTCTGATCCAAGGTAATCCCAGGATGACATCAAATTTGTCATCCAGATCCAGTACGATGAAGTCATCATCGTACTGTTCTCCTTCTAACTTGTGGTGGATCACGACTACACGTTTCTCAACGGTTATCGATGCGCCTGTTGCAAGGCGCACCGTCATCCTCGTGAGGGGAACGTCGCGCTCAACAAACTTGAGCCTACGACCCTCTAGTGACTGGCGACGAACAAAGTTGTTCGACGCCCCACAGTCTTCTAGGGCACGAAGCGACAAATCATTTGTCGCTTCCAACTTCAAGGTGATGAGCGAAACGTCATCACCAGGTGCAGAGACACACAATGATTTTGTATCTGGAGCAACTTTCGTCAAGAGATTCGCAAATTCTCTTGAGGTTGCTGGATCAATAGGTCGCTCCGCCCCTACTGACCCCGACCATTCTTTGATGGTCCGTCTCGCTGTTGCGGTTTCGCAACAGCGCTGGACCTACGCCCATTGCCCTTCTTGGCGAATGGTCGTCCATTTCGCCCAGTACTGTTTGGTACTGGGCGTGCAGCACTACACTCACATGCGTAGTGCCCTAACTTCTGACAGCGATTGCACTTCTGCAATCGCTTGTTGTTTGAAGAGCGAGGTCTCTCGCTCTCAACATAGCAGAGGTCCATTGGTTCTGGGCCTCCGATCTCTTGTCGTCTCGGTGGACGTTAAGAGTTTGAGCTAGCATGAGCCTGTCTCATGCTAAAGTCTTCCTGTTCCGCGGCTGATATCGCTTAATCAAGCGTATTCAGCTCAAGGCGGAACAGGTGGCTCCTGACGGGCCCTTCTGCGAGCCCTTGCATGAACACCGTAATCAACGTGTGTTCATGAACTGGGTTGGCAGTTATACTACTCGCTAGGAGTCGTATATGTTGTGCGTAAGCGTGCACATCACGCTTACCCTGCTTGATTTTTGGAGCTCAGAACGAGCCCTGAACTCAGCTCGTGGAGGCTCAAACGTTTGTCTGAGCCGTGACTTGAAGTCATCTAGCAACCTAAACACATGTGGGTCGCTACTCTCGAGTCCCAGGGACCAAGTTTAGGCACGCCCTGCCAAGTGGGTCTGAGCAAATGTGAGTTTCATTTGCTCATCTTCGACGCGACAAGCCCTTTAGGCTCTGTCGAGTTCGACAAATCATAGTAACAGGGAGTCCTCCGGGACTCCACTGTACTTGGAGATGTCAACCTTCATGACCTCGGGACGACGCACATGCGCCTTCCCGCCCACAGCTGCATGGAATTGCTGCTGTATCAACAGCTCTGTCTGTTGAGCACCGAGTTCTCTCAACTGCTCGGCCTGTTGAGAGCCTTGCTGGTGAAGCAAGGCTACTTTCTCCCTTTCGATGGCAAGTTCATTTTGAATGAACTTGGCTATAGCAGCATGTTGTTGGTCTCTGTTTAGAGACTCCAACATGGCGCTAATGGCGAACTCGCTTACAGTAGAACTCATTCGTTCTACCGCACTCCATTCGATGTCACTCAAATGGGTAAACCCTTCACGCGTAGCGTGAAAGGTCTATTCATCATCCAACATGTTCATGCTGGATGCTGTGGTCCTTGGAAGGACTACAAAGTGCTACCAGGTGTAACGGGGCACACCCTTGCGTGAACTTAACGCAAGGGTTTTGGTGCGCCCGACAGACATACACGAGGCAAACGAGAAAGCGTAGATAAGGTAAAACAGAACTGTTATATTAATATAATTAAGTCTTAAACCACTGTCTCTCTTTTTGACTTAACTTAATTATTCTAATCAAACTGAGTGTATGGTGACGTCTACTCACCACTCATTGCGCGTGTCTTGCGGCGATTGGTGGGTTGATATCGTCAAGATATCAACCAATGAGCAGACTCTTTGGTCGACCCATCAATATCACCACCATTGGTGATATTGTTAAAAGAATATTCAACTTAATATTCTTTATTGTCATTATCTTCTGAATGACAATTTCCATGTAACGGGCTGCCCCGTTACATGATACCAATATAACATATATGTAGGTGAGGAGATTTATGTAGATTTAAAACGCACACATATAAAATATGAGATTAATGCGTACCTGCATCGAGCGGCTGGATAGTGGAAGTCATGCTAGGCGGAAAAAATACCACATTGTAGTTGTTGAGTTCTCGTTGGACCTTGTGACTGGAAGCATTATCGAGAAGTAGCAGGACTTTACGACCATGCATTCGAAGGTTAAATTGATGCAGCCACTTACCAAAGATAAATACAGTCATCCAGGCGTTTGATTTTGCAGCGTATACGATGCCACGCTTCTCGATCTCCACATCATTAAAGCACCTTGGCTATTTGAACCTCCCGATGATCATGGGCTCCAGATTTTCCGAGCCACTTGAGTTGCAGCACAGAGCAACTGTTACGCGTGACTTTACGTTCTTCTCGCAGTTGTTTCGTACCGTGGATAGGGTTTTGCTCGGTGGCAAGTCGTAAAACAATGCTGTCTCATCAAAATTAAACAAATCACTCGGAGAATTTTGTTCAATCAGAGATCGGGTCTCAGACTTTGCTGCTTGCACATCCTCGATACATAAGCATCAGCTCCCGCCTGTCAACGCGCGGCTTTTGATTTTATTCCGTTTCTTGGAACTATGGAGCCAGATTTTGAAAAGCTTGAGATCGTGATCGTCGATATCATGGCATACTCGCAGTCGGTCTGCTTTGTTCAGGGCCAGATCTTTCGAAAACCCGTCAATCTCGCGCTCGAGAAAGAATTTTCAGCAGCTCCTTCTCGAAATCAGGATGGTTTACACGACGTTTCTTTTTTATATCAGGGTTAAAGCCCTCAAAATCGATTTCTCTCGTGGCCATGAGCCGACGCGCCGTTGATTTACTAATGCTGTGCTGGAACTATATGCTTACATAAGTCTGCGCTTCGTTAAAGAGGATGTTTGAGCGTTTTTTGCAGTGTCGAAGGACCTCGTAGTTCTGCTCTATAGAGAAGGATACTCGCTCTAAACTCATTGGTTGCACGGGCTTGGTGTTCTTGGGTGGACGTGTTGTATCAGTGGTGTAGTCGACTATTTACGAAAATCGACATTTTATATCTCCCTATCTATTGCCTTACGAAGTTATTAATTTCGTCCTCTGTATCTGTCGTCATGACGTCATCAGTAATATGGACCTCATAAGATCGCCTATTATGACATTCTCTATGTCTTTCTCTAGGTCACGTCTGTGATTCTATGACGTTGCTGAATAGGTTGAAGGCAAATCTTCGGCTAGAACAACTGTCACATCGTATGCCACGTATCTCTTTCAGCATCAGAATTAGGGGTAGTGAGTCATATAAAGAGGGGTTTCACCTCAAATGGGCGAGTGTTTTTCGTGTCTTATATCTTACTCGCTTATAAAGAGAAAGGTATACAAATTCCTTTATAGTTTGCAATGTTCGACGACACTGTGACCCTTATATACAGGGTGTCTCGTATAGAGAGTCTCTTATAGAGAGGGGTGACTGTATATTGATACGACGTTCTATAAATAGATCGATTCGTGTTGTGAGGGGTAATTATAGAGTTGATGGATGCATGTATCGTTAAGGTTACACGTCTATCTGCATTACAGAAACGTAATTTCGGGTGGCGTTATTCAGTACGTCTGTTACAATTTATCAGCCCAACTGTTAAGTCGATGAAGGTAAAAAAACATATCATTAGATTGACAGGGCGCTAGCGATGTTTCATTTCTATTGCGAATGAGCAAGGTCTATACTCCTTGTAGCAACACAGAGAGAGAGAGAAACAGACTGTGAGCTTTACCTTTAAGGCGTATAAGATTTATGAAGTACCCTCAACCTCTCTAGGATCCCGGAAGGTGAATCTGGTTGCCGAAAGAGGGTTTCGAGTTCCACCGGCCGATGCGCGACTGTATCTAGAAACAATTCTGTCACTGGTTGAAAGAAGGAGCAATCTGCCCCATCTCTGCCATGCCGTTGTTCCTTGATCGCTACAGCGCGCAATTGCTGTACAAGTATGCGCCGCACTTCGGCGACAACCTGTTCCGGCGTCATGCTGTCCTGATTGTATACACTTCGGTTCCTTTGAATCCAGAGCGTGGTGACGCAGACTAAGCAAGATATCCACCAGATTCTTTTTACTGTCTGTCCGACTGTATTAGCGTTATCGGGAAACCTGCGCCTAATATCCGCCCGTGCACCACCTAGGGAGTTCGAAGGCCTGTCTGGATAAAGCCGATCGCTTGTACCGACGGAGTTAATCTTCTGTTGCTAGTGGTCGAGACCACTGGTATACGATATAGGTCCAGATCAGTTTCGCTTCCGTGCAGTCCCAAACGATATGCATTAGGTCTTCATGTTTTCCGCGGCAAGCTAGATGTCGTTTGCACGACGCATCCAGCTCTGGCCCCGGATAGTACAATTTTATTGATGAGTTGCTATTCCTGTAGCAGACCCATATTTGGTACCCCGTTAATGCATGGCGATGCCCGTAAAGCTGCGCCGGTGACTGCGACAACTGGAAGTAACCGCCTTCGTGCGAGCTGGCTCTGTGAAGGAGCCTGGCGATCGCAGCTGAGAGAGCTGAGGTCAAAACATCGTTTCACCCTTCGAAAAGGCTGGCGCTTTAACTCTGCACATGCGTGAATGTTGTTGACTGTCGGAGGTAGGCACTACGGAAACTCATAGAGTAGTGAATGCGCGACCAACACGAGTGCTATGTTGCGGGTGCGTTGTTGAATGGCGTATAATTGCTGCACGTCATCTGCGGGTAAGCCGTCTATCCTCCCTATATCTTAATGAAAGCCATAAGGCGCCTGATGGAGGATGACGAATGTATGATTGTGCTCCCGGGGGTCACGAGACTGGCCGCTGACAGCACAACGACTTGTAGGTGTCCAAGTAAATTGGTTTAGGATCTCAGGTCCATCTCGTGGCTTAAGTTAAGGTGGTACACAGAATAATTCCCCAACGTGGAGAGCAGGGCAAGCCATTAGGATTCCCACCGCCCAGCGCTATAATTTGGGGATCGTGTGACATTTACTTTGTCCCGTGCATGAAAGGCGGAAGATATAATCCAGCGTCGACACACGCGTGATGAGCAATTCCTCAAACCAACCTTCCCGTACTTTCGGGTAGGTTTAGTTGTTAAAGAATTCCCCTTGTCATCTACTACCCAATGATTAGTATCCCATCGATAAGTTGTACAAAATGTCTTGTGCTCTTGCGTTTACAGACTCGTGGGCGTCGGTATGCTTTCGTAGTACTGGAGAAGCAGTTCTCGCCATTACGAGTGGCTACGAGGTTGGCGACAAGGCGCAGAAATGATCCGTGTCGGTGCTGCTAGATAGTTAGTCATTCGACCTTCTCCGGTACGATCCAAGCACTGACTTCTGCTTGTATGTCTGGTTGAGGACCATCTGTTAGACGGTGGCGCCAAGCTTTACTTTAGATCGGCGATAGTCTTCAATTTGCAGAGTCCTCGGTATCTTGAAATATCCATGTTGCCCACATGTTATAATAGCGTTCCTGTTTGTGCATCAACCATTGCAGGGCGTGCTTTAGATTTTGCGTTCTGGAAGCGACAACTATGGAGATAAGGCCTGTTCCGCCCGCGCCACGTCGAGAATACAGCAGGCCTGGGTTTCACCTTATGACTGCCGTCGTCTGTTGAAGTGGAATGATGCCAAATAAACTGCTTTTGCAGATTTTGCAATCCCTTCTTGGTCCACTGAGGGATTCTGGAGACGGACGCAGTAGAGAGGACGACAGGAAGCATGATAGCATAAAGTAGCATAATTCGGATGTCTACGGTGGTTGAAATACTAGTCGCTGTAGCGAGCCGCTTTCTTTCATTCCGAACCCGTAATTCCCAGTTGGCGTCAACGAGGTCCCCGGTCCCCACATGATACTCGAGATATCTAGTTGTGTTTTAATGTTGGAGTACAGAAATTCCGTCATACTCCGTGATTTCCACCGCTGTATCGATAAATATCAGCACACTTTTTGCAGGTTTAACAAAAAGCCTCGAGAATTCTCCGAAGCGCTGCACGATTGACAGAACCTGCGTCCATTGTTCCGCGCACTCGATAAAAAACCGTCGAATCGTCAGCGAACACCGAAAATTTTATGCTCCTCGTCCGAATTTCAGGGATCTCGTACCCTTTAATTCGTTGGTTCTGTAGGATGGCAATGGCCAGTATCTCCGCCACGAGTAGAAAAAGAAGCGGATTTAAGAGGAAACCCTGTCGAATCCCTGTAAGTACAAGATTAGGGGCTGAGAGAATTCCGTTTACTAAGAAATGCGCAGCGGTGCCGTCATGCAGACGGCGTATAACCGTTATAAAGGTTATAGAAAAGCCAAAGAGCCGTAATACCTCAGATAAGAATTCTCGTAAGGCCGTGTAAAATGCCTTACGAAAATCTAGAAGCAAGATGACTCGGCTATTAGTGATCAATCGCTCCAGTTCGGACACCGCCGAGCTAAAATGCGCCATCATCATCATCACTGTCTTAGTTAGACATCTGTCGGTCGTGGGCAAAACCTTGTTGCGTGTTCAAAATTAGAACTCCGATCACTATATGGACTCTGCGTAAGATCACCTTCGCGACAACTTTGTAACCGCTTTGTAACAAAGCAATCGTTCCGTAATCCATCGAGTCTTTCGAATCCCCTCTTGAGTATTGGTATGATCAATCCTTCCGAAAATGAGGCGGGTGGCGTACGTCCTTGCAATAATTCGTTGCTGATGTTGACAAACGCAGGGGATAGTGGCGCCTAAAAGTCTATAAGAAAATCATTGTTAATACCGTCCGATCGTGCAGCTTTGTGACGATTAAGTTCCCCAGTCGCCTCAAGGACTTCGTCCAGCAGGAACTAATCCATCAACAACGCGTTATCATCAGTTTAGAGCACTCAGTCCGCCAAAAGCGCAATGAAATTTTGCAAATCTGTATGGAGCGCTGGCACTGGGACGGTGTTGTGTGAAGGACAGAGGAATGGGCTCCATATTGACGCGAAACGGTTGGCGATCGTATCTCCGGGTAAAAAAGGCTGGCCGTTGATCTGTTGAAGATACGATATAGTTTAAACCTTTTCCCAATCAGATACCCGTTTGAACTGCCATCGGAGACGATCCATTGTCCGCTCCAAACGCATGTTCTGTCTGACAATTTGTGCAGTATATATCTATTCCTGGATACTCTGGATGAAGCCTTGGCGTGTGGAGAGATGAGACCGACCTTGTCCCTGGGCCCGGTGCCGCATCCGACGCGCCCGTTGAGATTCCCGTTTCTTAATTCGCTTAATGCTCGCTTTGTAGTTAAGGACAGCTGTGTCCCAAGCTCTCGAGGTTACGTCACGTCCAACCTCGGCTCTGATAAGATTATTCAATAGATTCGCGTGGACGCGCTCTGATGTCGCCGAGCGGATAGGGTGATGTACCCGCTTGACCGTACTTCGCCGACCACTCCTTCTCGCGGTGTCTTGCACGTGCAAAGTGACTTGTAGGTGTTCATAGAGAAATACTGGCAGGCGTACTTGCACGTGCTAAATAGACGCGCCCCAATTCTTGCGCGTATAAAAAACGATTAATCGTGCTAGCTGTCCGCGCGTTTCTAGTACGTGCAAAAGTCCGTCGGTTCGTTAACCTTGTCGTCCATCGCTGATCCGGCCAGAGTCGTGGCGTCCTCGAGATTTAGAGTATTTAATAATGTATTTAAGCCGGTTTCATCCGGTCGCCCTGACCGTAAGCCACCTAGCCTATCCAGGTAGAGAATTTGCACACAATTGAAATCTCCCAGGAAAAGCACATCTGTGTCAGGCCATGGACACTGCGGAAGATGGTTGAAACATTGCTTCCGATCTCGTCCGGCATTGGGCGCATATACGTTGGCCACCAAGAGTCCATCTAATATGACGTCAATGACCCGTTTAGACCACAGTTCCGGATGACATTTCAAAACATCGTGGTTTTGGGTCGGGTCAAGAAATGTCGCCACACCTCCAGATTTCTCCTTGCCTACGCCTCTGAACGATGTCCCGGTAAGGGGTCGACCTCGATGGGAGTTGTAACTTCCCAGGTAGATTGCCGCGTATCAGACGTCTTTACATCTGCACTGTTATAGACAATGTGTGTCTCCTGCAGACCCCACAATATAGTATTGTGGTGACGACCTTGCTGCTTCCACCCCGTCATCCATTGAATTTGATCCTTTCTCGTAAATCCCCGCACATCGTTGGTGTTTGGTAGGTGTCCGTGGTTGGTAATGGTTGTGTCCGTTGTCGGAAACAAGTGCTTCACTGTAATATGTTGTATATAGGTATCACGCTGCCGCCCTAAAAACAGCAGCAAAATATACCTGTCCCGTACCGCGGTGCCATCAGTAGTGATGAATCCGTTGAACGGACTCGTGAGCTAGTGACTCTTCGAAGAAGGAATGAAGCACAATCCAGTTCTTCTCATGGCTTGCTACTAGGAAGGCTTTAGATAACCAACGTTGGCAACTAAGGCTGATAAATGCCGTTTGATTCGGTTCGGTACTTCGCCTTCAACCTCCCCTGTTTTACCGATTGGCGCCTCAATGCCGTCATTGTGCGAAATCGCACAGACGGCGTGTCGTGCAAATAGGCATTTGATACGAGTGCCGCATAGCTGCAGTAGCTTGTCTTTGCCGTATCCAACGTCGCTCAATTTATTCCAGCCATCCGTATTGTCGACAGGGGGGCTAAGATTCGCCCTGCTGTCGCCTAAAGGCTTACAGGTTCCACATGCTTCAAGCCACGCTTGTGTTGCGCGGTCATCACCTGATCGTGATATGTACCAAGGCCCTAAAGCAGGAAGTTGGAACACCAGGCGGCTGTCCACGCCACGAGCACCTCGTCATCGAGGGCATCCAAAAGGGCTGCATGGTAGGGAAAGTCTTGAAGCAGCAGCATCTTGACAGGATCAGCGGATACTGCTCATTTCCATACCGCCGACGAACTCTGGAGAGTAGGAAATTGGTCTCAATTATTCGCTAGTCATGTGGATCACAACAATAGCCACATGTCCCTCCAGGACCCGTTGGTGAGCAACGGCACATAAGGTCGACCGATGGACGCCCTAGCTGAAGCCGCCTTTGTGGGTTTCGGGACCACAAATTCGTCGTATTGGGTATCTGACCGGCGCCTACGTGCCCATGTTCCGTCGACTACGATTAACGCGGTTTATTCGGTCGATGTATGTATGAGGGAGGAGCGTGGTACTTGTGTGGTGATCGGGATCTGTCCATGTGATTCTTGAAACGTTTGAGCCGTTGTTGCGACTGCTGTAACGTTACGGCTGTCGATTATTGGATCGTTTACGGCTGGGTTCTGCGCAAGACGATCGTAATGGATCGGCTGCCCCTTATTCTCGTTCACAAGAGATTGCCACTGAAGCATGACGCATGGGGATATGTGGTGTTGTTGGGTAAGCTGAACGAACCTCGGTAGTAGAGATATCCGCCATGTCGACGCTTGTAAGGTGCTGCTGGTCTATTGTCTTCAGGTCGGGTACCGTCGCAGTGAGAAAGTTTAGATGGCGGAAAAACGCTGGGGTCTGAGGTAGCCAAAGATATGTTAGATGGTGACTTTGAGGCTCTGTGGTAACAGCAGCTGTCGGTAGGTCACGCGTAAATCACTCATGCGAATGATGGCCGAGAACCCAGCACTGAAGTTCAGCTGGTAGCCTTCCCGGCGCTTTGCTAAGGAATGCGCGCTGACCAAAATTGGCTCATTTAATATGTCCTCCACATATTCGGTCATGCTCACGTCTGAAACGGTGGACAGTCGTCGCTGTAATTCACCAAAATCCACGTTATCTCCTTCACGGTCAAGTAGTGGTGGGTGGCGTTGGTGAAAAAGCCAAATAATAGCTGTTGCTGTAGCGCGAAACGAGCAGTACTAGGTGGTCGGACTGTGACTTGTGTAACCAATCTGCTGCTAGCATTCAGCCGCAGTTCGAACGAGCTGTTCCCCCCGCTCGATGATTTTGTTCTGCCGAGTGAAAGAGCTAGCTCTGTAGAGACTGCAGCTCCAACCGTAACCGGTATCTTCTTGAGCCAGTAAGTAAATGTCCCGGCGTAAGAAACTTGCCGCGAGGCCTAGGATCTCGCAGCCACCCCAATTGTAAAGTTGGACGTAGTTCGATATGCCCGACAAACCTTTAGCATATTCTTCCATTGATTAACCAAATTGTTTCTTCGCGAGCGTCAAATACATGCCCGTACAGCCCCGTCGAACGCCTAAAAGGGTCGCGACGCGGGTTGCATGCATAAATCGCTCACTCAAATGAAGTTGTCCGGCATTTTTTATACCCCGTGTGAGAATAGCTGTTGCTGATGTTAGGGGCTCGTCATGACCCTTGAGGTCTGAATCGCACAGTGATTGCATGACGGCCATGGCTAGAAAATTCCCTGTCGCCGGCGTTGTGACTTCTCTAAGTCGAAGTTGATGCGCCAAGTCTTCGACGGAGAGATACATATGGTCGTTCTTCCTCGGCAACTAGACCAGTAAGTGAGGTTGGTGACTGCAGGATTAATTCCCGCTGAAGATGTCACTGCGTTCCTGTTGTTTAAGGCCAAGTGATTGTGGCTCCGATGGTAGAGCTGGTGGATTTGTCGTAAGGATACGTAACATGGACCGCTCTGATGCTGTCGGTAGTTGGAGTGCTGGTGGTTTTGTTGATACCGATGCCTCTCTAGTCTTATTCTCCTATTCCAAGATCTCCGGAGACAACTTCTCCTCATCGTCGTTTGCGTTGTCAGCAAGACTTGTTAGAACATCGTACCGTGTTGATCCGCGCGATACAGTGAGAGGTCGTTAGCGTCGGTGAGCCAGTACCCGACGCTTTCCTCGGGTAGGAACTTTAATCAACGAAGACGTTGACTTCGTATTGTGGCTTTATGTGTGACGTACAGATGTCGCCGTGGTCGTGGTTGGCGCAACTGAGGTAGCAGGTGAGACAATCGCAGGTGGACTGGCCCCTATGTTTGAGGCGACCCTATTATCGACGTCGGGTGCAATTGTTAGGTCCTGAGTAAAACTTCAGCCGTTTCCTGATGAATGCGCCGTCTGAGTGACGTTGCCTCTTTGATCTCATCCAGCGAAGCAAAAGTATTGGCGACGTCGTCCAGAGACACAATTTCTTGCTCAGTTGGCACCAAACAGCCGTCTCCTCGCAGTTGCTCGAAGGTATAGCCACATCGTGCGATGGACTGCCCTAATGTGCCGCACTTATAGCACTGAAGTTTCCGACCCACCGCCGGATGTTTAATTTCGATCATAATGCCAAACCAATAAATTCGCACGATTACCCGTATGAAGTATGGACAGCTGGATAGTCGAAAGGTGAGCTTCCAGACGTTGGACGTCCGGGAATTCGGTCTACATATTATCCATGTTCTTTAGGGCATGTGCCATTGGACTGTGCTTGTTGATGAACGCCGAAATTTTTTAACCTCCCTAAAGCGTGATACGTTGTACAAACGCACTTCGTAATCCATGCTACGTAGTCGTGAATGGACAATGACGTTGCCTCTGCCCCACGCTGAGCGTGATTACTAATTAAGCCTATTGTGCAATCGACATACCATTCGCTTGTACG